>PVKP010025429.1:0-32500 GCA_004027715.1 Plecturocebus donacophilus | reverse complement strand
AGTTCTCTCCAAATTAATTTAATTCTACAATTAATGTGGAGGAGCAGAAAACGCCAGGAACAGAGAAGACAGTGAAGAGGGAGGAGGAAGGTCAGGAGAAAGGAGAGGGAGGTAGGGCGAGGGTGAAGAGGAAAAAGACCTCACCTTTCCAGAATCAAGACTTATTATAAAGTGATAGGCTTTTTTTTCTTTTTTGAGATAAAGTCTCACTCTGTTGTCCAGGCTGCAGTGCAGCGGCATGATCGCAGCTCACTGCAACCTTGAATTCCTGGGTTTGAGTGAACCTTCTGACTCATCCTACCGAGCAGCTGGAACTAAAGGCATACACCAATACACTCAGCTAATTTTTTTACGTTTTATAGAGATGAAGTCTTCCTATATTGCCCAGGCTGGTCTCAAAATCCTGGCCTCAAGCGATCTTCCCATCTCAGACTCCCAAAGTGCTGAGATTACAGGTGTAAGCCACCATGCCCAGCCAGTCAGATGCTTTAAGATATTTTGGTTCTGATGCAGGGCAAGGCAAACAGACAGACAAATGGAATTCAATTAAGTGCCTAAAAACAGACTCATAAACATGCATGAGAAGGTAGTTATATGACAGAAGTTGCATTTCAGTTAAAGAAAAGACTGACTAGTCAACAAATACTTTAAAGGTAATTGAGTTATCTGCATTAAAAATATAAAATAGTTCCACTTGGTTTTATACCCTAAATGGAAGACCTAAAATTGTAAAACTCCTAGAAGAAAACATATGGGGAAAGCTTTAGGACATTAAATTTGTCAATGATTTCTTAGATATGACACCAAAAGCACAGGCAATAAAAGCAAAAATAGACAAATGGGACTATATCCAACTTAAAAACTTCTGCAAATCAAAACAAACAGAATGAAAAGGCAACCTGCAGAATGGGAGAAAATATTTGCAAATCATTTATCTGATAAGGAACTAATATCTAGAATATATAAACAACTCCTAAAAACAACAACAAAACCCACAACTAACCTGATTTTAAAATGAGCAAAGGACTTTAATAGTCATTTCCCCAAAGATAAATACAAATGGTTAACAGCATATGAAAAGATGCTCAGCATCACTAATGATTAAAGAAACTCAAATCAAAATTACAGTGAGATTTCGCCTTCCACTCATTAAGACAGCCACTAGAAAAACAAGAACACAGCCAGGCGAGGTGACTCGCACCTGTAATCCCAACACTTTGGGAGGCAGAGGCAGGTGGATCATAAGGTCAGGAGATCAAGACCATCCTGGTTAACACAGTGAAACCCTGTCTCTGCTAAAAATACAAAAAATTAGCTGGGTGTGGTGGCATGTGCCTGTACTCCCAGCTACTTGGGAGGCTGAGGCAGGAGACTCGCTTGAACCTGGGAGGCGGAGGCAGGAGAATCGCTTGAACCTGGGAGGTGGAGGTTGCAGTGGGTCAAGATCGTGCCACTGAAGTCCAGCCTGGACGACAGAGCAAGCCTCCATCTCAACACCCCCCGCCCCCTCTCCAAAAAAAAAAACCCACCAGGCTGAGAGTGGTGGCTTATGCCTGTAATCCCAGCACTTTGGGAGGCCAAGGTGGGTGGATCACTAGGTTAGGAGTTTGAGACCAGTCTGACCAACATGGTGAAACTCTGTCTCTACTAAAAATATAAAAATTAGCCAGGTGTGATGGTGCACACCTGTAATCCTGGCTACTCAGGAGGCTGAGGCAGGAGAATCTCTTGAATGTGAGCCAAGACCGTGCCACTGCACATCAGCCTGGGTGATGAAGTGAGACTCTATCTCAAAAACAAGAAAACAAAACAGAAAAAAAATTTAAATCCCCCAAATCACCAAAATAACTAGTGTTGGCAAAGATATGGAGAATCTGGAACACTTTAGCACTGCTGGTGAGAATGTAAAATGGTACAGCTGCTATGGAAAATAGTATGAATATGCCTCAAAAAATTTTGAAAATTAGAAGTAGAATTAATATATGATCCAGCAATTCCCCTTGTGGTTATATATCCCAAAGAATTGAAGGCAGACTCTTGAAGAAATATTTGCACAACCACATTCACTGCATTATTCACAACAGCCAAGAAGTGGGAACAACCCAAATGTCCATCAACAGATGAATGAATAAACAAAATGTGCCATATAAATACCATGGAATATTATTCACTCTTAATAAAGAAGGAAATCCTATCCCATGCTACAGCATAGATGAACCTTGAGAACACTATGCTAAGTGAAATAGTCACAAAAATAAAATACCGTACAACCTCACTGACGTGGCATATCATAAGTAGTCAAACTCATAGAAATATAAAGCAGAATGGTGGTTGCCAGGGGTTAGGGGAAAGGGGAAAAGGAAAGTTGTGTTCAATGGGTATAGAGTTTCAATTTTGCCAGATGAAAAAAGGCTAGAGATCTGTTATACAACAAAATGAATATTATTAAAGCTACTGAAACATATATTCACAAATGGTTAAGATGGTAATTTTTGTTTTGTGGTTTTTTTAAACTAAAATGTAAAAACTTTTATTCAAAAAACATAAGCCTTAAAAGAAAAGATTAGTGCACTGGATCTTATTAAAATGTCAAATGGCAAAAAATACCATGAAACAAAATTAAAAACAAGTAAAAATTTTATAAAAGAAATTTACAAAACATATAGTTATAGAGGGTAGGTATCTATAATACTTAAATAATTGTAACAAATCCATAACATCAGGGGGAAAATGCAACACTGTGATAGAAAAGACAGAAACAACCTAAATGTACCTCAGTAGGATAAAGGATAAATAAACTGGATACTAATACAAAGGATTATTAGACAATGGTTAAATGAAACACCCCATTTATCAACTTGGATAAATTTCAAGAATAGGTCAAATAAAAAATAATTTGCAATAGAATATGTCATATATGTACGTTCAAAAAACAAGATAATAGTATATATTGTTTATGGATACACACACACAAAATAAGAGTAGTAAAACACAGTTAAATTCAATCTACCACATACTTTTTACCTGCACCAGTGCAGCTACATGTTGTTGGAGAAAACCATACAATCAGGTTGACCAATTTCTTTCATTCATTCATTTTGAGACAGGGACTCATTCTGTTCATCCAGGCTATAGTGCAGTGGCATGATCTTGGCTCACTGCATCCTTTGCCTCCCGGATTCAAATGATCCCCCCAACTCAGCCTCCCCAAGTAGCTAGGAATATAGACAGGTGCCATCATGCTCGGCTAATTTTTTATTTTTATTTTTTAAAGGAATGAGGTCTCACTGTGTTGCCCAGACCAGTCTCAAACTCCTGGGCTCAAGCGAGTATAGGCATGAGCTACCATGCCCAGCCAATTTCACTTTAAATTCATGATCAGGAATCTCATGTGCGTCTTTAATGGTACCCAGCAAACACATTCATTTCTCTTATCCATTCACTCTCCCACATCGTTAGTTGGTTATTTTATATCATCCCCTCTCTCTTAAAACTTCGATGTGTCCATTCTCTTCCACACATTCAGTGAGAAAACAGATCTTCTGTAAGTTGCCAGTACATGACATTTAAGCTCCACTCACATGTGTGCCTATTAACTCAACTTTCTTCCCTGTTTCTAAGCATGAACTTGTTAAGCACTAGTAACATGATCATGCACAAACTCACTTGAGCATTTTATGTTATCCTTCTCAAGGGCAGTGTCCCAGCAATTTCCCACTTTATCTGCTGGATTATTATAGGAGGTAGATATCAGGGTTTGGGTGGTAGATATCAGTGTGATATCTGTGTTACAATGATCTGTGTTATCTGCACAATCTTTCTTCCATATGACCACCTCCATATCCTTCTTGTCTACCATTCTAACTCTCACTCATTCTGTATGCCCACAATGGCCTCTAACCCTCATTTATTCCATAACCCCACCTTAAAGGGCCTTAACACTGGCTGATCCCTCTACCTAGAAATCTCCTTCCTATCTACATGGCTCATCCTCTCACTTCCTTCATATCTCCACTACACTATCACCTTGGTGAAGCCTTTCCTGACCACCTCATTTCAAAGTGTAGCCTCTTCTCACCCTATTCCCTATTCCTCTTCCCTACTATACTTGTCTTCTTGCAACTTATCACTGTCTAACATACTAGAGAAGTATTTCACTTATTTGTTGTCTGCCTCCCTGTGTAGAAGAATTTGTATCCATTTTACTCATTACAACAAGATCTCAACTTTTATTATTTTTGGAGTCTCAAGAGATTGATTGAATTTTGTGGTTGAGAACAGAACAGTAAACTGAGACAGAATAGTGCCTGGATCACAGGAGACATTCAATCAATATTCACTGAATGAATGGGAAATATTATAAAACTTTCATAATTGAAAATGTGAATAGTGGGAACATAAAGTCAGTTATATCACTTTCTATTTTTATTGTATTTTATAGAATAAAAATTTAAAGAGAATTTTAGAAAATATAAACATGTATTATTCACATTTATGCATTCTTATTAACCTAGGATATCTTTTGCTAAATTCCCTTATGGACTTTTAAGTCCCTGACACTCAGCATAGTTTTGAATCATTTTCCTTTCTTTATTAGAAAATAGATAAAAATAAACTGTGACTGCTAAATATAGTTATCAAGTAAATTTAAAAATATATATTTAACACTTTTTGAACAAATGGAATATGTAATACTTGTAAGTTTCTGTGAAAATAATCTCATTTCAAAAGTTGTCTCTGCTTGCTCTGTGTTGTTACTCACATGAATCTACTTTTAAAAAAACATATTATGAGTAAACCTTACCAGAGCCAAAAATTTCTGCCATAAGAAGAATTACAAAGGGATCTGTGAAGAAGACAGTTGGCAGGCAATCCCTGTTTACCCCCCATTGTTTGGAGGGGTATCAAAGGTCTGCTCTGATACCTGGGGGAAAAAAAAATCTCACTAATGAATGGCTCAAACTAATGTGTTAGCATCTGACTACTGTGTAATAGTGTTTGAGGAGAGGAAGAACGGGGGCAACAGGGTAACACTTTAGTTTCCAGGTCTCCTATTTTCCCAACACCTCCAAATCGATGTTTACCTTAAAATCCTAGAGTCACTGATTTGGCAAATGACGGATAGGGCTTATTATCAGAGACCTAATAGGTTTTCAGGACATACACAAATTTAAAAAATCATGACTACATGTCAGTACAAATCAATCAGGAAGAGAGCTACAGGTAACTAAAGAGCTACCATAGAAGGTTAGGTTATCTGATTCTCAACGCAAACACGCTCTTTATGGAACCTGATTATGTACATTACAAAGGCAGAAACTTTAAAGTGGCACTATTAGCTAGGCATTAATTAGAGAAAGATGTAACTGAAAACTTTTCTACAGATATGAAAATAAAGAGAGAATAATTTAAAATTCTCAACTGTGTATTTTAATTTTGCTCACAGTAATCTGAAATCTAAACAGTACTTCCCACAAATGGAACTAATATAGTGCTTTACACTTTAAAAAGTACTTTCACAAGCATTAATTCATTGTGTCGATATGACAATTCTATAAAGTAGATAAGCTAAATATTATTTTACAGATGACAAAATTAAGACTCAGAAAGGTTAATGACTAAGTAACTTGCCTAATGTCCCAAAACTAGGAAACAGAGAAAGATCCCCCTAACTAAAATGCCTCTTATATGTTCAAAGAATTAATCAATAAATACATTATCTGAATTGAGCAAGGTTAGATTTCTCTACTTCTAGAAAAAGAAAAATAGTCATAAATCCATAGGCTTTTCCCTTTAAGTACAGATACTCTGTACTGTTCAGTCAACACATTATTTTTCTTGACTGAATCTTATAGTTGTATTTATCTACCTGGGGATTCATGTTAATGATCTGTTCTGAAAATTTTCAAATGTTCATTATTAAATCATAAAAACAGAATGCATATACCATATTTAATCATAAACATGAATGCGTCCTTTTTGACATTATTTGCTTATATAAGAACAGACACAATTTTGAAGCTATCATCACTTTACCCACACTTTTTAAAAATTATCTTTAAATCTTCAATGTTAAAATCAAATATACAATAACTACCAGATTCTCTGACTGGAAGTAAGAACTCAACAAATGTTTGTAAAACTATACTTCCAAAAAATTCTATGGAAGATATATATTAGCCTGCAAATTAGAAATGTTTTATTATTTTCAGAGTCTCAAGAGATTGACTGAATTTTGTGGCTGAGAACAGAACAGTAAAAGTAGCAAATTTTCATTATCATAAAATTGTTTTTAAAGTTTCTAAAATAGATTGACTTTAACCTGTATGTTTAGGCTGCAAACCATTATCTAGAAACAATTATATGGTCTGGGCATGGTAGCTTATGCCTATAATCCCAGCACTTTGGGAGAGTAAGGCAGGCGGATTATTTGAGTTCAGTTCAAGACCAAACTGGGCAACATGCTGAAACCCCTATCTCTACAAAGAATACAAAAATTAGCTGGGCATAGTGGCATATGCCTGGAGTCCCAGCTCCTTAAGAGTCTAAGGTGGGAGGGGGGCTTGAGCCCAGGGGGCAGAGGTTACAGTGAGACAAGATCTTGCCATCCTGGGCAACAGACCAAGACCCTGTCTTAAAAATAAAATAATAATTGTATGAATATTTTTATATGAATATTTGACAAATATCTCTAGAATATAGACTCAGGAGGATAAGGAATGTGTTATGGTCACCATTATATTTCTAGGGTGTAGTGCAATACCTGGCAATGGTAAATACTCCAAGATTTTTGAATTACTAAATTAATATATATACAGAGATAAGTATAATATCATGAGCAGAAACATCAAACATACATAAAAAGTAAATTTCTGAAGACTAAAAATATTTCCCAGACCAAATGAAGCCAGAATTTATAATATAAAATTGTGATATACTGACAGAGAAGCAGACTTGGGTGGGAGATTACTTCCATTTTGAAAATGTTTATTTTGAGGAGCCTGTGAGAGAGTCAAGTGGAGACACAACATTCACATATTTGGGTCTTGAGCCCAGAAGAGAAGGTTGGGAAATGAACAGTATATTAGAAAAGTAAAGCATAAAAAGAGAAGAGTACCTAGGATTGAGCTGAGGGGAACCCAAAGGTCAAAGAGGAAGAGCCTACAAAAGGCAGTGTGAGAGAGAAGGAAAGTCAGGAGGGTGTTGTGTCACAGAGCCAAGGTGAGAGGTGATTTCCAGTTCAACACTACCAGGCAGTCAAGCAAGGTGACTAAAAAGAATTAATATGAAGGTCAATGGCAACACTGGCAAGAACAGCCTCAGTAGATGGAGGGGGAGGGCACAAGCAGAATTGGAATTCATAAGGGAGTAAGTGATATATGAATAAGAAGAGACAAATATTGACATAAGTGATATATGAATAAGAAGAGACAAATATTGACAAAGGAGAATAATGAGACAATAGCTAGGCAGGAATATGGTATTCTGAGTTTTTTTTATTTTTATTTATCAGTCCATTCATCTCCCTATTTTTAAAACTGTAAGAAGGAAAGACTATGTATGCTTAAACAGTGATAGAAATAGTCAAAGAGGAAGAGGTTAAAGAGAAGAGAAGGCAGGTAGAGTGTATCAGTTCATTCTCATGCTGCTGATAAAGACATATCCAAGATTGGGCAGTTTAATGGACTCACAGTTCCATGTGGCTGGGGGAGGTCTCACAATCATGGCGGAAGGCAAGGAGGAGCAGGTCACATCTTACATGGATGGCAGAAGGTAAAGTGAGAGACAGAAATTGTGCGGGAAAACTCCTGTTTTTAAAACTGTCAGATCTCGTGAGAGTTATTCACTATCATGAGAAGAGCAGAGGAAAAATGTGCCCCCATGATTCAATTACCTCCCACCAGGTCCCTTTCACAAGATGTGGGAATTCAAGATGAGATGTGGATGAGGACACAGCCAAACCATATCATTCCACCCCTCACCCCTCCCAAATCTCATGTCCACACATTTCAAAACCAATCATACCTTCCCATCAGTCCCCCAAAGTCTTAACTCACTTCAGCATTAATTCAAAAGTCCATAGTCCAAAGACTCATCTGAGACAAAGCAAGTCCCTTCCAGCTATGAGCCTCTAAAAGCAAGTTAGCTGCTTCTTAGATACAATGCAGATACAGTCACTGGTTAAATATACCACTCCAAATGGGAGAAACTGGTCAGAGTTTTTGTATCCAAAGGGGATACAGGCTCCATGCAAGTCCAAAATCCAGTGGGGCAGTCAAATCTTAAAGCTCCAAAATGATCTCCTTTGACTCCATGTCTCATATCCAGGTCACGCTGATGCAAAAGGTAGGTTCCCAAGGCCTTGGGCAGCTCTGTCCCTGTGGCTTTGCAGGGTATAGACCCCCTCTTGGCTGCTTTCATAGGATGGCATTGAGTGTCTGCGGCTTTTCCAGGTGCATGCTGCAACCTGTCGGTGGATCTACCATTCTGAGGTTTAAAGAACAGTGGCCCTCTTCTCACAGTTCCACTAGGAGGTTCCCCAGTAGGAACTCTGTGTGGGGGCTCCAACTCCATATTTCCTTTCCACATTGCCCTAGCAGCGGATTTCCATGAGGGCCCCATCCTTGCAGCAAACTTCTTCCTGGGCATGCAGGTGTTTCCACACATCCTTTGAAATCTAGGCAGAGGTTCCCAAATCTCAATTATTGACTTCTCTGTGCACCCACAAGCTCAGTTCCACATGGAAGCTGCCAAGGCTTCCATCCTCTGAAGTAACAGCCTGAGCTGTACCTTGGCCCCTTTTAGTCATGGCTGGAGCAGCTGCGACATAGGGCACCAAGTCCCTAGACTGCACATAGCAGAGGGACCTTGAGACCAGCCCAGGAAACCATTTTTTCTTCCTAAACCTCCAGGCCTATGAGGGGAGGGGCTGCCACAAAGGCCTCTGACATGGCCTGGAGCCATTTTCCCCATTGTTATGGTGATTAACATTCAGCTCCTCATTACTTATGCAAATTTCTGCAGCTGGCTTGAATTTCTCCTCAGAAAACAAGATTTTCTTTTCTATTGAATTATCAGGCTGCAAATTTTCCAAACTTTTATGCTGTTTCTCTTTTAAAACTGAATGCCTTTAATAGGACCCAAGTCACCTCTTGAATGCTTTGCTGCTTAGAAATTTCTTCTGCCAGATACCCTAAATAATCTCTCTCAATTTCACAATTCCAGTAGGGACAAAATGCCACCAGTCCCTTTGCTAAAACATAACAAGAGTCACCTTTGTTCCTCCCCAACAAGTTCCTCATTCCATCTGAGACCACCTCAGGCGGATTCATTGTCCATATCATTATCAGCATTTTGGTCAAAGCTATTTAACAAGTCTCTAGGAAGTTCCAAACTTTCCCACATGTTCCTATCTTCTTCTAAGCCCTCCAAACCATTCCAATCTCTGCCTGTTACCTAGTTCCAAATTGGCTTCCACATTTTCAGATATCTTTTCAGCAGCATCCCACTTGGGGTACTAATTTGCTGTATTATTCCATTCTTATACTGCTCATAAAGACATATCTGAGACTAGGCAATCTGCAAAAGAAAGAAGTTTAATAGACTTACAGTTCCATGTCGCTGGGGAGGTCTCACAATCATGGTGGAAGGCAAGGAGAAGCAAGTCATGTCTTACATGGATGGCAGCAGGCAAAGAGAGAGAGAGAACTTGTGCAGGGAAACTCCCATTTTTAAAACCATCAGATCTCGTAAAACTTATTCACTATCACAAGAAGAGCATGGGAAAAATCTGCCTCCATGATTCAGTTACCTCCTACCAGGTCCCTCCCATTACATGTGGGAATTCAAGATGAGATTTGGGTGTAGACACAGCAAAACCGTATCATAAAGATACACATTTAACCTGGAAACCAAAAAGGCAGAGTAGGGATGGAGTAGAAAGAACATTGTTCCAAAAAAATATGATATTTTGCTTAGTTGGAGCTGACATATGAAACCAAAAAGGAATGCTATTTAATCAAAACAAATGGTTTCATGGGAATATTTTTAAAGTAGAAAGGGTCTAGGCAGAGAAACTTCCTAAACAGGTGCTGGGTGGAATCAGAAGAGCAAAGAACCATTAGATCAAGTTTTAGGGGACTCAGCAAAGGAAAACTCCTACCTGAGCCCTGAGAATTAAACCTGAAGCCTAGCATGACAATATGTCTTCTAGGGCTAAGAGGAAGAATGAGCAGGCAGTCTAAGGATCAAAGAGACATGCAACCCCCTAAGCTTAATAGTAATGTTAAACTATTAACATAACCTATAGCAAGGCTGTATTCAGTAAATAAGGGTGCCTATTAATTACTCCTCTACTTCAGCTTGAACTCTATTATTTCATGTTTGTACCCAAACCACTAAGTGCTCCAAGAGGATGGTATCTTACTGGATCCCCATCATCCCCTTGAGGGGAAGCTGTTGACAAAAGAAGCAGAAAACTCTCCTCTTGTCACACAGCATTTCTGACTAATGTTTATTACTATATTAAGACCTAGCAACTCTGGTCAACTTTGATTTTTGTTTGTTTGGTTTTGGGTACTAACATTTGCTGTTCCCCAGGGCCAAAGTCTATTTCTATCTATTGCCAAATGATCAGCCACACATACCTATCAACAGAGGATTCATTAAGTGATTATTTTCATTAGTATACTACCAGAACCTAGTCTACCATCTAGCACAGAGGCCCCTAACCCCTGTTAGGAGCCAGGGCGCACAGCAGGAGGTGAGCAGCAGACAAGTATTGCCACCTGAACTCTGTCTCCTGTCAGACAGTGGTAGCATTAGATTCTCCTAGGAGTGCCAACCCTATTGTGAAGTGTACATGCAAGGGGTCTAGGTTGCATGTTCCTTATGAGAATCTAATGATAAATGTAATGCATTTGAATAGTCTTGAAACCATATCCCCACCTCAGTCTGTGGGAAAATTGTCTGCTAGGAAACCAGTCCCTGGTGCCAAAAAAGTTGGGGACCGCTGATCTGGCACATAGAAGGCCCTCAACAAATAACAACAGAGTGAATGAGCAAATGAAAGTGATCATCAAATCTCTCTATTAAGGGGGAATTTTAAACATTTACAGACTAAGGACCCCTTTGGAACTCTGTTGAAGCCTGTGGACACCTTCTCAAAATAGTATTTTAAAATAGATAGTATTATGGAGGAAATTAATTCCACTGAAATACAGTTACAAAATTATTTTTTTAAATTGTGAGATCATCACAAACACACTGCCAAGTCCCAGGCTTTTCTATAGAAAGATCTGGTTGGGCCAGTTCAGAGGCAAAACTACTGATATCATCTGTAGGTTTTTTGTTCTTGGTTTCTCAGAGAAAAATCCTCCTAACTCCTGCCTGGGAAGCCACTGTGCTCAGAGTGAAGTGGTAGAAAGCGACTGAGGGAGTTTGCACAGTTCTGTGTGTCCATTTTCACCATACCTGTCATTTTCTGTATGGTATCCTCATCCTTAGCTGTGCCCATTGTCCCTGAATGCACAGACCTTTAAAGTCTTCCCTTAGGATGAGGAAGGCACAGCTGCCTATATGAACAGGGGCAGAGATAGGATCTGGGGGTTACCTGTTTCTTACACAAACTTTCAATCAATCCTCCTAGGTCCTGCATCACCTGCAGTCCTACTTCGAGAGAGACCTCCTGACTCCCAATTCTTGAACCTTTCGAGGGGGTCAGAAGTACAGAGAGCCTGCTTTTAGGCTTCCCATGAATATCACTGTTGTCCATCTTCTAAAATGTGGTTGCTATTTTCTCTTTTCCCTTTTGAGTGCATGTCTATTTTATCCCTTTCCTTTTATTCTTGTGGGATTTATTAAGGAGGCAACAGTAAATAGATTTAGCTACAAGTTGCCACTAAAATTTTACAAAGGCATAAAAAGTTTTAAGAATCAAATTTAGAAGTAAACTCCTCAAAATTCATCTATTTTATAACTATGATATTTGTATCAAAGATAATCAATTTACTGCAATAACTACAGCTTCATGAAAGCAGACATCATTTCCATTTCATTTATTATTGTATTGTCCAGTACCCAGCATAGCAGAGGTGATCAATAAATATTTATTGTATAAGTAAAATGAACGAATATACGTGATTAAAAAATTAGGACGTTTAATTTTTATAATTTCAGCGCTTATCTCACTCACCTAGGACTGCTTTAGCAATACTCCAAAAATCAATCAGAAATCGATATACCTAACTTGGAATCCAAGAATGATGTATCTTATAACAACAAAGTGTTTCACTACAAAAATATTACTACAATTCCATATTCTATACCAACAATTTCCTGGATAGAAATCAAACTGACATTCAAATTTACTTACTTATCTTGAGTAACTAGTAATGTAGAAATAAATGTAACTTCTATTACAACCACTACATAAACAGTATTTAATTACAACTTACAGATGTACAATTTTAAGTGTCATTAAATGCTTTTGTAATATTAAACAAATTCTAATTAATACTGAAAATTAAAGTCCTCCATATGTAAAATCTGCATATTAGCCATGACATTTTAATTGATATTGAGCAAAAACCAGCAATATTATTTAAAAATTGCATCTGGTAGATCTCTTTCTTGTCAAGAGAATTTAAAGGGTCTTCATAGCATGTCCTACTTTGCTATCGTAATGTAAACTGTATGTACTTTGCTTTGTGAATCTTTTTTTTTTTTGGAGATGGAGTTTCACTCTTGTTGCCCAGGCTGGAGTGCAACGGCACGATCTTGGCTCTCCACAACCTCCGCTTCCTGGGTTCAAGCGATTCTCCTGCCTCAGCCTCCCAAGTAGCTGGGATTACAGGCGTGAGCCACTGTGCCTGGCTAATTTTGTATTTTTAATAGAGACAGGGTTTCTCCATGTTGGTAAGGCTGGTCTTGAACTCCCAGCCTCTGGTGATCTACCCACCTTGACTTCCCAAAGTGCTGGGATTACAGGCGTGAGCCACCATGCCTGGCCAGCTTTGTGATTCTTTATTGGCCACCATCAAAGCCATAATTCTCCTCAAGGGCCAAAAGAGTATTTTAATTTTTCAGTTACATTTTATATATTTGATGGGGAAAGTTAAATGCATAGTATCTTTTTTATTTTTATTTTTTAAATAAATGGGAATTCTGATATATCCATCAAGGTTTATAGCAATTTTAACAGGATGGTCCCCTATTAATTCTAAATTAAAAATCTCCACATTTTCATGTCAAAATGTTCCCCTGGGCAAACCCTGCACAAAAGTTCAAATTCATATGGCAGTTTTCTACTAAATGTTTATTCTGCAGCTAAGCTGTCATCCTTGTTTACATTGTGTTATTATTAACTTTAAATTAAAATATCATACTCACTTCATCAGCCACAAACTCCTTACTTAGACCAAAATCTGTCAGCACCACATGGCCATTAGAATCAAGTAGAATATTCTCAAGCTTAATGTCACGATATATAATCCCCAGCTGCAAAAACAAACAAATATGAATTTTAAAATAATTTACAAAAAATGAATTAGGACAGTCTTTCTTATCTACCTTTTTTTTTTTTTTTAAAGGTATTTTCCCTCCTCAGGATCCTGTGATGGCCCTTGGTGACTGGTCAGGGCAAATGTAAGTTCTTTTATCTGCTGCGTTCCCTGGACCTCTCTAATCATGTCTTTGTTCTCCTCATGCACAGGGTCTACCTTGTGGGGTCAGCTTCTTTAGGGCCTCCCTCTTGACTAGTGCTTCTTTATGTCTGTACTCTTCCTATTTCACCCTCACTCTAGATGACCTTCAGGTGCTTTTGTAGCCAATTCTTGTCCATCACTTCCTAATGGATTCAGAAGGCTTTTCTGACTAACCAGATCCTACCCTGGTCATTTCTTTGTTTTTCATCCTACAACACCTATATTATACTTACCTATATATGACTGATATTTTCTAGGTATTTCCTATTTGTCTTTATATACCTATACTAACTCTGTTTTTCACTTTTTATGTATTTATCCAGTATTTGTGCAGTACACCATGTATAAAATAAGTAATTGATAAAGAATTGTTGATTAACAGGCTCTTAAACCTAAAGGTTGAAGATTATAGGTTAATTTTAGTCTAGTTCTTTTTTTTTTTTTTTTTTTTGGGATAGGGTCTCACTTGGTCACTCAGGCTGGCATGCAGTGGCATGATCCTAGCTCACTGCAGCCTCAAACTTCTGGGCTAAAGCTATCCTCCTGCCTCGGCCTCCAGAGTAGCTGGGATTACAGGTGTGAGCCACTGTACTAGGCTCAAACTTTAGTTCTAAATAAGCAAAAGTCAATCAGTTAAGTAACATTTATAGATCCCTCTATTTTACTTTGCATTTATAAAACTTACTTTTTTGTAAGTTCTATAGCAAAACACTTCAGCTATATAACAAATAAATCTATCCAACTCATATAAAAGGTGCTTGATCTGCATGAATTCTATTTTTCATGTTTTAAGTTACGTTGGCTTGAATTAAATGTTTCTAAACTTAGAAATATTGTTTTCCTCAACACTAAGAATACGAGAAAGTTCTTAATAATCTCTTAAAATGAAAAACAAAATTACATACAGAAAAACACTAGGGGCCAGGGACAGTCTCTCACGTCTGTAATCTGAATACTTTGGAAGGTGAAAAACAAAATTACGTACAGAAAAACACTAGGGGCTAGGCACAGTGTCTCACGCCTGTAATCTGAGTACTCTGGAAGGCTGAGGCAGGAGGGTCACTTGAATCCAGGAGGTCAAGACCAGCCTGGGCAACACAGTGAAACCCATCTCTACAAAAAATTGTAAAAACTTAGCTGGGTGTGGTGGCACACATGTAGTCCTAGAGCTACTTGGGAAGCTGAGGCAGGAGGATCACTTGAGCCCAGGGTGTTCGAGGCCACAGTGACCTATGATAGCATTCCATCCTGGGCAACAGAGCGAGACCCTGTCTCTATCTTTTAAAAACAGAATAAAAAGCAGGGGACAGGTATGGGTGGCCTGCACCTGTAATTCCAGCATTTTGGAAAGCCGGGTGGGAAGATCATTTGAGCTCAGGAGTTTGAAACTAGCCTGGGCAACACAACAAAACTCCATCTCTACAAAAAATACAAAAATTAGCCAGTTGTGGTGGTGCATGCCTGTTGTCCCAGCTACTCGGGAGGCTGAAGTAGGAGGATCACCTCAGCCCAGTAGGTTTGGAGCTGTGATCATGTCCCTGCACTCCAGCCTAGGCAAAGGACTGAGAACCGGTATCAACAAAACAAAACAAAACACAAAAGCACTACGCAATTTTCCTCTAAGAGCCTCAGTGTTCTGCAAGACATACAGGAAGGAAAATATCTAGAGCTTATATTGAAGGGACATTGACTTCAAGCATTACATGCAACTAACAACCAGGAGATGCTTTTTCCTAAAAAAAAAAAAAAAAAAAAAAACTCTGGAAAACATTTTAGGAACAAGTAATTTGCTATCTGTGTCACCTCATTACTTGCAAGTCAATATCCGTTCTTGCCGCTTCCTGTAAAACCCAATGTTAGTAGCTTTTCAAGATTAACATTGCTGGCTTTGTATTATAATCATCTGTATCTTTTTAGTAAGGTTAAGAGAAGGTTAACTGACATCTCATTTGCTATATTACTCTCATTCCATATCAGTTACACTTATATCCAATATTCATTGTTTTCTTTACTTCTGTGTTTGACTATGGGCAAGTTTCACATAAATTAAAATCTGGATTTTCAGACGAGCACAGCGGCTCACACCTGTAATCCCAACAATCTGGGAGGCTGAGGCAGGCAGATTGCTTTAGTCTAGGAGTTCAATAGCAACCTGGGAAACATGGCAAAACCTTTCATCTCTATAAAAACTATAAAACTTGGCCAGGTGTGGTGGCATGTGCCTGGGTCCCAGCAATTCGGGAGGCTGACATGAGAGGATCACCTGAGCCTGGGAAGGTGGAGGCTGCAGTGAGCAGAGATAGCACCACTACACTGGACTTCCTAGCTTACCCACTGGAGCTATTCATTTTGTTTTTTACTCATATTTATAATGATTTCTACCATCATTTTTATATCATAAGCTAATTCCCCTAAATCATAAATTCCAAAGGTCCTTCTTTGCAGCGTATTCCTGGGTCCAATTGTTTCTTATATGAAAATGTCTTAACTATCTTATATCCTACAAAAATCATCTTAAAGCTTGTTACTGTTGCAAGACTTCTATCAAAAGAAGTCCAAGTGTCTGTTTTCGCTACCTCAGTGTTGAGTGCCTACTTTACTGCACCTTGTTCCCCTTCCTCTCCATTGCTCTGCAGCCCTGTCCTCCACCCCCCATTGCCAGAGGTTTCTTTCTCTCCTTGTTCTCATACATTTTTCATTCAGTCTCCTTAAGATTCCTACTCTGAACAATCTCCCTTTACCTGGCAGGTCTTGTTTCTGCTCTGGGCTAGATCTGCCCTTTTCTTGATCTCTTTTTTTCTTACATTTTATCATCATTTATTCTCACAGCCTCACCCATCTGTTACCTCCACCTTGCTGCCTGCCCCTTTAGAAATTTCATCCTTCGGCTGGGCGCGGTGGCTCACGCCTGTAATCCAAGCACTTTGGAGGCCAAGGCGGGCGGATCACCTGAGGTAGGGAGTTCAAGACCAGCCTGACCAACATGGTGAAACCCCGACTTTAAAAATAAAAAAAGGAAAGAAATTTCATCCTTCATCCTTCCTTTTCCCTCCAGTTCTCTCCTTTCTTTGCTATGCTCCATAATCGGCACTTGAATCTCTATCTTAAATTAGTGTAGGACCTGAATACAACATGACAAGGAAGCGTGGCTTCATGATGTACCTGAATTGTCCTAATTTAAAAATTACTTGAGCATTTTCTGTCTCTGAGGAAAAACACGAGCGCAGCCTACAGAAAGACTGCATCTACAGTATTTCCTCGTTAAGTAAACAAACAAAAAATGGAGTCAAAATTTCTTGGCTCAAGATTAATGGTATCCGCAATAACTTTTTTTCTTTTTTTTTTTTTTTAGATGGAGTTTCACTCTTATTGCCCAGGCTGGATCATTCTTGTTGCCCAGGCTGGAGTGCAATGGCACGATCTTGGCTCACTGCAACCTCCACCTCCCAGGTTCAAGCAATTCTCCTGCCTCAGCCTCCCAAGTAGCTGGGATTATAGGCGTGCACCACCACACCCAGCTATTTTTTTGTATTTTTAGTAGAGACAGGGTTTCTTCATATTGGCCAGTCTAATCTTGAACTCCTGACCTCAGGTGATCCGCCTGCCTTGGCCTCCCAAAGTGCTGGGATTACAGGTAGAAGCCACCATGTCCAGCCTGCAATAACATTTCTTAAAGTTTAAACTGATTGTTACAGTTTAAACAGGGTCACAGACATGAATTTTATGTAAAGTTTTTTAGTAAGAGTTCATCCTACTAAATGGAGTAGAGAGCAGGTGGGAGTAAGAGATGGTGTCAGGGACAAAACAAATGGAAAGAAAGCCAGAGTGGGAGAGTGGAAAATAACTCTTATTCTCCAACCTCATTAGGACACACTCTGAAGATGTACAGGCAGAGTCTGCAATGCAGTAAATTACAATGAAGGAAATACGTATTAAGACTGATGGTTTCATTTTATTGGTTATTTTAATAATTAAAAGCCTTTATTTTAATGATACTTTGTAACAAATAAGCATTAGGATTTTTCCTGAAAAAAAGTCAAAAATTGCTTAGGTTCTGTCTTTTTAATTTGCATCACAGCAAATACAACTGAAAAGTAGATTTTTTTTCAAACAGAATTATGAAATTGAGAAAACTGGTAATGTTCTTTAAGTGTGCTTTCATAATCTCCACTAAGACAATAGCATGTAAAAACATTAGCTCTTCTAGCTCCATTATTACCTTAGTTAACAGCCTTCAAAAAAGAAACTTGAAAAATGAAGTGTCTTACCTTGTGGAGATGTTCAAGGGCAAGCACAATCTCTCCAACGTAAATCTGCACCTCGTGCTCTGTGAAACGCTCTCTTTGAGAAAGATGAGTAAAAAGTTCTCCACCATTTATATAATCTAAAAATGAAATATATTTGTCTTTCTTTAACAATATTAACAATTTTTTGTATTCATAAATGTAAAGCAGTGTTTCCTTTTAATCACTTTGGATTCACCATAAGGCACTGATTTTAATATATTGCTATTTACACAGTTTAGCATATAGTTTCATGTAGACAGATTTTTTGATTCAGATAGCAATGCAGTTTCACAAAAGAATGATTACCTTAAATATAATCAAATGAGTTTGCAAAGAGTATTGCCATTAAAACCATAGCTAAAATCTGCATATATGTGAATACATTTTCTCAACTATAGCATATCAGAAACCTCTGCCATCACCATATATTGCACACTTAACCTATTCTGGAGTACCAAAACATCAGCCACTGCAATAACCAAAACCAAAACAAAACACAAAGTCCCATCCTTTCATTTGTAATAATTGCCAGTCACCTGTAAACAGATTCCCTATTTTCCAGAATTGTCTACATGCACTTCCAAAAATTTATATTAGGTAGTAGTCTTTTATTTAGCCCAAAAGTGTATTACAACTTGGTCAAATCAAAGATTCTAAAAGTAGAAGATTCCCATTTCCCTTTCATTTTTCTCTATTTATCCCAAGGGGGATCATGAAATAGGTGACCAAAAGGCTACATTAAGAAATAAATAAGGGAGCTGGTTAATTAAAAAAAAACCACACACACACATACACAAAAATAGTTATGTTGATATATGGCTCTAATTAGACATGTCTTCTGAAACTCAGAAACTCAGAACTTATTTATCATTCATTATTTTAGGTAACAACTATACAAATTAGAAACTGCTCAAAATCCTATAGGATAGTAAGCTTTTTGCCAAATAAATGTTGCTACAAAGCTTTATAGTTTCATCAGAAACCACTGATACATTAACACAATATTTGTGTGTGAAAAACCATTAACAACTAGAAAAGTCACAAATGCAATTTAAAGCTTTTCTCCTGAAAACTTTGAAAAGCATATTTCCCAAGTATATTGTTGAGTTTACCACAATTTGATAAAAAAATGAAATACTTCATAAACTCACACATTTTTCTTTTACTTTGTCCATTTAACTTTAAATTCCAAAAAGCAGATACAACAGAATTAAAGAACTCTAATAGGTAGTTGTTTTGCAATGCAGTTTACAAACCACATGTTAGCAAAAAGCATTTCCCTTCTCAGGCTTCTGTATTTTGCCAAGAAGTTTTAATTATATCTGAACACAAATCTAATTATTAAAAAGGTGTAAAGGAACACAGCATTCCTGCAAACTAATAATGAACTTCTTTTCCTACCTTAAGGTAATTATTTATTTAAAAACCCAATACTCATGTTTATGCATAAATGGTTCCCACAGTCAGTCATGACACAGAAAGAGGCACAGGTCTATCAATTGACAAACTCCTACATAGCCTTGAATGTCCAATTCAATCATCTTATCTTCTATGGCCACTCCAGCAGAGTTGATCACTTTCTTCTAAGTTACCATTGTACTTATTTAAGACTTTCAGTACTGCAGGTATCCTGCTATACTGCAATTGTTTATTTGCATACTTACTTTCTCTGCTAAAGTAAGGATTAATATATTCATCACTATTTACTCATCATAGTGCCTGCATGCAGTAAGCACAAAATAGATGCTTATGGCATTAACAATTAAACACAAATTCTTAATATTGGAATATATGATAAACAGGGTCTCTGAACAAAACTACTCTGAAACCTAAGAGGCCAGTCTATTATTTAAAAAATCTAATATGCTACTGTTTCAAATGCAACATGGCATAGTCAAAAGAAATAGGGCTTTGTAATTGATGGATCTGAACTAGACAATGGCTCCACAGCTGTCCTTCCTTAAGCAAATTAAGTCTCTCCGGGCTTCACTTCTTTATCTATAAAACAGGAATAATAACTACTTATAAATTATTGTTACTTGGGACAACGTGCTTTATTTTCCATTTACTGGGAGACTGTGAAAAAGTAACCGTAAATCTAAGGAGACATACCTAAAATATCAAGTGATCTACTTCCTACTTTTGGGATGAACTGACCTAACAGCCCAAGGTAAAGAGTTGACATTATAAAATAAGTTATTTTATCATGATGGGGCTGTTATGGGTTGTATACTTTCTAAGTTTAACAGCGAACTCTATGAACTTGGGAATGCATGGGTGATACAGTGGTGAGCTCAGCTGCCTTCAATCGATAAACGTAGGATGTCTTTCCATTTATTTAGGTCTTCTTTAATTCTTTCGACAATGTTTTATAGTTTTTAGAGTATACATTTTTGTACTTCTTTTGTTAAATTTATTCCCCCAAATTTTATTCTTGTTGATCCTAAATGGTTTTAACTTCATTTTCAGTTTTATTCCAAATGTACAGAAATACAATTGATTTTTGTATGTTAATCTTAACTGCAATTTTACTGAACTTATGTATTAGTTCTAGTAGTTTCTGAGTAGATTTCTTAGGACTTTCTATTTATAAGATTATGTCATCTTTAGATAGAATTCTTCTTCCTTTTCAATCTGAGGTGTTTTGTGTCCTTTTCTTGCCTATAATGTTGAATAAAGTGGGAAAGTGGATATTTTGTCCATGTTCCTGATTTTAGGGGGAAAGCGTTCATTCTTTAACCATTAAGCATTATGTTAGCTCTTAGTTTTTCCACAGATGCCTTTATCAGGTTAAGAAGTTCACATTCATTCCTACTTTGTTGAGCAGTATCATGAAGAAGTTGAATTTTGGAAAATGCTGTTTTTCTACATCTATTGGGAGGATCATATGCTTTGTGTTATTTATTCTGTTGATATGGTACATTAAATTTATTCACTTTTGGTTGGTAAACCAATCTTGCACTACTGGGATAGATTCCATTTGGCCATGGCATATAATTATTTTTATTTGTTGCTGGATTTGGTTTGATAGAATGTTGTTGAGAATTTTGCATTTATATTCATAAGAGATAATGATCTGGACTGGCTGCGGTGGCTCATGCCTGTCATCCCAGCACTTTGGGAGGCTGAAGCAGGTGGATCATGAGATGTAGAGATGGAGACCATCCTGGCCAACATGGTCAAACATTGTCTCTACTAAAAATACAAAAAATTAGCTGGGGATGGTGGCATGTGCCTGTAGTCTCAGCTACTTAGAAGGCTGAGGCAGGAGAATCGCTTGAACCTGGGAGACAGAGGTTGCAGCGAGCAGAGATCGCACCACTGCACTCCAGCCTGGTGACACAGTGAGACTCTGTCTCAAAAAATAAAAAATATTAGCAGTAGTGGTGGTGGTGGTAACAGTAGTAGCTCAATTTCTTGTCTATTCAGAAGTTGTATTTCTTGAGTAAGTTCTAGTAGTTTGTATCTTTCTTGGAATGTCTTTATTTCATATAAGTTATCTAACATGAAATAACATAAATAACAACAAAATTGTATGTTGGTATACAGTTGTTCATGGTATTCCCTAAAGATCCTTTGTAATTCTGTAAGGTCAGTAGTAATGTCCCTTCTTTCATTCTTGATTTTATCAATTTGAGCCTTCTTTTTTCCTGGTCAGTCTACCCAAGGTTTGTCAATTTGTTGATCTTCTCAAAAGAATAATCTTTTGGGTTCACTGATTTTCTCTTGTTTTCATATTCCATACTTGATTAATTTCTAATCTGTTATTTCCCTCCTTTCTGCTTGCTTTGGGTTTAGTTTGCTCTTCTTTTTATGTGTCTTAAGGTGGAAGATTGGGTTACTGAATTCGGATATTTATTGCTTTTTTGATTTCAGCAATTATAGCTATAAATTTCCCACTAAGCACTGCTTTAGCTTCATTCTGTAAGTTTTAGCATGTAGTATCTTCATTTTCTCTTATCAAAAAAAATTTTTTTTTAAACCTTGAGACCAGGTCTCACTTGGGAGACACCCAGGCTGCACTGCAGTGGTCTGATCACAGCTCACTGAAGCTTCTAATTGCTGAGCTCAGAGATCTTCCTGAGTCGTTAGGATTACAGGTGTGTGACACCATGCCTGGCTACAATTATTTTTTTGTGAAGATGGGGTCTCACTTTGTTGCCCAGACTGTCAAAGTATGTTTTGATGCTTTTATTTCATCTTTAACACATTGAATACTTAGGAGTATGTTGTTCCATATGGTTGTGAATACCCCAAATTTCTTTTTGTTATTGATTTCTCTTCTCATTCCATTGTGAAGAGAAAACATAATTTTTATTATTTTAATTTTTAAAAATTTATTAAGTTTTTAAAAAATGGGCTGCCATATGATCTATCCTAGAGAATGTTCCATCTGCATATGTACCCTGCTATTGCTATTTAGAGTTCTATACATGTCTATTATGTCTAGGTGTTGTTTGGGTCTTCTATTTCTTTGCTGAAACTTTTTGCATTATTGCTGAATTGTCTATTTCTTCCTTCATTTCTTTCAGTGTTTGCTTTATGTATGTTGGATCTGTGTTGTTAGGTACATCCACATTAGACTCTATGTTGTTAGGCCTTCTATCTCTGTGGTTTCTGCATCCACAGATTCAACCAACCAAGAGTCAAAAATATTCAGAAAAATAACAATACAACAAAGGAAAATAATGCAAAGAAAAAAGTTTAACAACTATTTATATAGCATTTACATTGTATTAAGTATTAGAAGTAATGTAGAGATGACAAAATATACAGGAAGATGTATATAAGTTATATGGACATATTATTCCATTTAATATAAGAAACTTGAACATCTGAAGTTTTTTTTTTAATCCGTGGGGTGTCCTGGAACCAATTCCCTGAAGATAATGAGGGATAATGGTATATATTTACAATTGTTATATCTTCATGATGGACTGGCCTTTTTTTTTTTTTTTATCAATATGAAGTGTTCTTTTAAATCTTTATCAGCATTTAAAAATATCTATTTTGTCTGATAGTAGCATAAACACTCCAGCTTTCCTGTGGTTGATGTTTCCATAGTTTATCTTTTTAATCCTTTTCCCTTTTAATCTATTTGAATCTTTGACTCTACAGTGTATCTTTTGTAAAGAGCATATAGTTAGATCTTCCCCAGTCTGACAATCTCTGCATTTTGATTAAAATGTTTAATCCATTTACATTTATTATTAACATAATACTGCAATTTTACTTTTTTGTTTTCTATTGTTCCTCTAGTCTAGTCTTCCTTTACTCCTTTCTTGTTAACTGAATATTTTCTAATATAACGTTTTAATTCCTTTAATACATTCTCACTTAAAAAAATTTTTTTAGTTATTTTCTTAGTGGTTGTTCTGCAACTTGCCATACAGTATTACCTTATCAAAACAACTTTGGATTTATACTAACATAATTCTGATTATATATAGAAATATTAATTCTATATAGCTCTATTCTCCTTCCCTTTTGTGCTATTGTAATACACAGTACAACTACATATGTTTAAAACTCAACAATACATTACTACAACTTTACATAATGTTGTCTTTCAAAGAAGCTGAGAGAAGACAGAAGGGCAAATACATACTTTTAGTTTGTTTTATTAGCCTTCCTACTTAACGTTTTTCTGTTTTCTTCCTTTTCCCCAGTGGACTCAAGTTATTATCTGATTCTAAGCCCCTACTTCCATCCCTACCCCTGGTAGGTTTTTTTTTTTTTTTTTTTGAGACACAGTCTCACTCTGTCACCCAGGCTGGAGTACAGTGGCACAAACTCAGCTCACTGCAACCTCCACCTCCAGGATTCAAGTGATTCTTGTGCCTCAGCCTTCCAAGTAGCTGGAACTAAAGGTGCGCACCTCCATACCTGGCTAATTTTTGTATTTTTAGTAGAGACAGGGTTTTGCCATATTGGCCAGGTTGCTCTCAAACTGCTGGCCTCAGGTGATCAGCCTGTTTTTATAGTTACTTTTCCTTTAATAACTTGGCATGACTACTTTAGTAAAGTATTTTATCTGCAGTGTGAAGCCTCCAACGTTGCTCCTCAGAGAGCAGAGTCTTGGGCATTTGAACAATGGTTCTGGCAGGGCTTTCTCTGTACTTTCTTTTTCTGATCTGTTAGGCTGTCTGCCTCTTGCTGGTATTACACCCAGGTGTTAGGACCCACTAATTGCTGGCTGGTCATTCTATTGTTTTTAATAACGCTCTGGAGCATAAATTACTCCATGGTCTAGTCCAATAAATTCAGGCCCATTTGTAGAAGCAGCTTTTGAGGACAGTGTTTAAAGTTTGTTCTGACACCAGGAGGATCCTTCTTAGTTGTCCATATCGAATAGTCAAACTTGTTGCTCTAATAGAGGTATGGGCCTCCTCTTAATTGCTTATCACCAACATTTCCTTTTTGTTTTCTTTTTCCAAAAGCACCCTTAGTTTTAGGCCAGGTGTGGTGGTTCATGCATGAAATCTCAGCACTTGGAAAGGCTAAGGTAGGAGAATAGTTTAGGCCAGGAGTTTGAAACAAGTCCAGGCAACATAGTCAGACCTCATCTTTAAAAAATAAAAATAAAAATAGCCAGGCATGTAGTTCTAGTTACTCAGGAGGCTGAGGCAGGAGACTCGCTTGAGCCCAGGAGGTCAAGGTTGCAGTGAATCATGATTGTGCTACTGCACTCCAGCCTGGGCAACAGAGCGAACCCTGTCTCAAGATAATACTAACAAAATAAAGAAAAAACTAAATCAGGCTATTTGAGTTCCTTTATATTTGCATAGGAATTTTACAGTCAGCTTGCCAATCTCTACAAAAAAGTCTGCTTGGATTTTTATTTGGACAATTTTGCATCCATAGCTCAACTTGGGAGAAGTGACATTTTTAAAATATTGCATTTTCCAACCCAGAAATATGGTGTATCTCCAATAATCAGGTTTTCTTTCATTTCTCTTAGCAACGCATTATAATCTACAGAATAAGACTCCTACTTCTGGACTACATTTTGATCTCTGATTTTGCATATCCTTAGAGAGGAATATTTTTATCTTTAGAAAGGAAGACCAATGCAGTAGTTAAGCATGTCTTTGGTGTCAGAAAGTCCAAAAATCTTAGCTATACCTTTTAGCAACTGTGTGACTTTGAGCAAGATGTTTAATCTCTCTGCATCTAAATCTGTATTTTAAAAGAACAATATATCTTCCTAAGGTTTGTTCATTTTATTCAACAGATATCTAAGCTCTTACTATGTATCAGCCACTCTTCCAGGCACTGCACACACAGCACTGAACAAAACAAACAAAAATCTCCAACCTAGTGAAGCTTGCATTCCAGTCAGGAAAATAAGTAAATTAGATATTATTAATAAGTTGGAAGTTCATGATTACTATGGAAAAAGTAGCACAGATACAAAAGTCTAGGGAGTGCCAGGGTAGAAATCAGGATTGCATTTAAATAAGGATGGTTAATATAGGCCTCAGCGAGGTGACTTTTGAGCAATTACTTTAAAGGGGCAAGAACATGAGCTGAGTACATATTTGAGGAAAGACTGTTCCAAGCAGAATTAACACCTAGTCCAAAGATCCTGAGGCAGAGCAAGCCTGGTGTATTTGAAGGTCAGAAAGGAGATCAAGTGGCTAGAACAGAGTAAATGAGGGAAAAGCAACAAGAGAGTCAAGGTCACAGTAGTAACTGAATTAGGGGAGTGGGGTAGATTGTATAGGGCTTATGGACCTTTACTGGAGCTGATGTGTACATCGTCTACTACACATAACTCCATATTGTGATCTATGTGAACAGTTGCCCTTGTGGCTGTGTAGCACAGAGGCCCTAGCTATCATCTTTTACTGTGAATGAAATGGAAGACTGGAGAGTTCTTAGTAGGGTAGTAGTGTGATATGACTTTCATTTAATAGGAGCAATGACTCTGGCTACTGTATTGAGAATAGAAAGGGTAGAAGTAGGGAGATCACTTGCAATAATAAATAAGGTAAGAGATAACTTGCTAGGAGGAAGGTGGCAATGGTAGCAGTGATAAGGACCCAGCATAACTGAGCAACTGGAGAGATGGAGTAGGTGTTACTTGAGATGACTAAGAATGGGGGAAGAACAGGTTTGGAAGGGGCTATCCATTCACTATTGGATATGAAGAATGAACAATGCCTGACTAATAGTACAAGCTAAATAAATGGTAGACATCATCATCATCTTGAATTATACATTCTAAGACTGGTAAGAGGTTCAAGAGAGCACCACTGGAACTCTTTCAGAAGGAGAAGATCGATTTCTTGTGGCCAGTTGCATTAAGAGTAGCCTCCATGAACCATCATGAAAGTGCTTCATGCTAATTCCTTGAAATTATCTAAACTGTTTGGGTATATGTAGGCCTACATGCATTATTCTGAGAAGAAAGAATCCACAGTTTTTATGAGATTTACCAAACAGTTATCAGCCAAAAATTTAAGGAACATCACCTTAAAGAGCATAAATTTGAATGGAAAAGTTCCTATCAATTTTATTTAGAAACAAGCCAGCAAGTACTGACAGTACATGGGAAACCTCTGAAAATAGGTGCCATAACTCTGCCCTGAGAGCCCACATCACCCACTTGATCTTGCCCGGCATGCCCACCAGTGCCACACTCCCCCTGAGCGTTTGAATTAGTTCTCCCTGAATTTTACCCTTGCTTGGCATAACTATCCTAGAGATTATTTGTATTCACATTTGGACCAGTGGGGTTCAAAGCTTAAGAAAAGTGAGATGGAACAAGGGATTTTCATTTTCAACGACAGCTCTGACTATCAAGAATGGACTAAAACTGCCTCTCTGATGTCTTTACACCTCTTTGTTTTTTAAGAGATCTAGTAACTCTGTTAGGGTAGGGCTAAGGCATGCCATTGAAAGTAAAAGCAACTTAGCCAGGCAGTGAAACAACAAATAAGATAAAATATGTAAAAGACTATCAAGGATATCATTAAATTTGAGTTGAATTTTAAAATTATAACTCTCTCCAAAGGAATGTGGTGGATTCTGGGCTAGAGCTAGCAGTGGGATCAAAGTGGTCAATAATATTGTGACCACCCAGATCCTCACTGACATCTGAGTCTTCTCAGCCTTATAACCTAAGGAAAACCCCCAGATCTTTTAGATCCTCAGACCCTTTTCAACTGGCTGTAAATTACATTTCCTGATATAAAAGACATATTAAATACCTCGGGTTGAATAAAGCACTTGAAAACTGTCTACTGCTAGAATTTATGGCCCAATCTACCTGGTGGGCTCTTGATCCATGCCAGCTTATCTACCCTGAATAACTTTTCTACCAAAATTGTGATCCATTAGATTTCTGAAAATTCCTTCCAAAGTCTCTGCCATTCCAACAAATTAATTGTAAGCTTCAGCATTCTTTTAATTTTTAAAGCCAGTGCTGTTTGTCTTCACTTTATTATAGGAAAACTATCAGAAAATAGCATGAGATTGCTCAGTTTTTACTGATACTCCTCCAGTTTTTTGCCTCTGTGGGCAAATGATGAAAATGGGCTAAGCAGTATTGTTCACCTACACTCCTGGCTACTGATATGTGTACAGAAGTAGCAACTTAATAACCCCAGATAGTCAGGGGAAGTGGGAAAGGACTCCTGACAGACAAGAATCCAGATGTAAAATAAGGACTTGGGTGGCCCTCCTTAAAAATTTGTATCTGAAAACAGCCCACTGCTTATGGACCTTTACTGGAGCTGTTGTGTACATCGTCTACTGCAAAACAAAGAATAATAGCAACCAGATGAGAAAATAATAGCAACTAGAGATACTGGATACTTATTTCATGCCTGTTGATAATCATACAATCCCCAGAGAAAATAGGAATCTCCAGAGAAGAGTAAAACTGAGAGTGGTTAAATAAATGTTCCAGAGTTACACATCTTATGAAGGGGGAGAGAAAGGAATATGACCATGTCTGACTCTGAAGACAGTGGGTTTAGTCATTGTCTTAGAGCTGCTCTTTTCCCATCTCCGGCTTGGCTTTCCTGCTGCTTATGAGGAGCAGACTCATCAGGCAGTTGGACTTGCTAATTTTTGTCAGAAAAACTGCCTTAAGATCACCTATTCTGTCTTCCAAATATTTAAATAACTTAGAACTAATAATTCTATATATTTTATATAATTCTGCTATCTTACATGCTTTTTCCAGTTAAATTATGGAGGGCTCATCTGAATGTTACAGTAATCAAAAGTAGACATTCTATGGCTACTGAGGTTTTTTTTAATGGCTACAGTAAACAATGAGTTTAAATCTTTTTTTAGATTGCCAAGATAAAATTATTACTAGTAGATTTTAAGGCACAGAACTTAGGGGCAGCAATTTAAATCTTGTAGTAGAAAACCCTGAGCTGTTTTCTCAAAAAAAAGTACTGCACCTTGAATGTAGAGTATCTACAACCTTGCAAAAAGCTCCTTAGTTTTTCCTAAGAGGTTAGCATTTTAACTCACCTGCTTGTTAAAACAGAGGATCTGAATTTGACAACATAGAAGAGCTACATTCGTGGCTCTTGCCAGAGATTAGAACTTTGAAGTATCTACAGACCAAATATCATTAAATAATACATATAAAGGACAACACATATGATCAGTACATCTCTCTTGATATGCTATATTATGGCTTTGGACAAAGAGCAGCAGAAAGTTATAAACACAGATTACACTTTTGGAAAGATTATACTGTCCCCTCGTGTTCCACAGGCTTACATTATGAAGCTTGAAGAGTGGTATGAAATTTTTGATTATCTTTAGTCTAGGAAGTACATAGTACATAGTGGCTCCTAAATGAAGCCCTTTTAAAGAATTTTTTTCCTCAGGGCATTATTTTTTTAAATAAAAACTGACCTTGGCACAATTCCAAACTTTAAAAGAAAATTGCAAGAACTGTACAAAGAATCCCTATATGCTCACTATGAAAATTCACTAATTGTTTACATTTTGTTTCATTTGCTTTAGCATTCTTTGTTTTCATATATGTGCATATTTTTCCTGAATCAGTTGAGAATATGTCAGAGATATCGTGCTTCTCTACTCCTAAACATTTCCATGTACATTTCCTAAGAACAAGGACATTCTTGCACGTAACCACAGTATAACTGTAAATATCAGAGCCATTAACCATGATAAAAATACCATTTCCTAATCTACACTCCCTATTCAAATTTTGTCATTTACCCGAAATAATGCTCTTTGTGGCTACTTTTTTCCAGTCCAGTTTCTAGTTCAAGTTTGTACAATGCATTAGAAATCATCTCTTGACAGATCGACAAGACAGAAAATTAACAAGGATATCCAGGACTTGAATTCACACCTGGACCAAGCAAACCTAACAGACATTTACAGAACTCTCCACCCCAAATCCACAGAATATACATTCTTCTCAGCACCACATCACATCTACTCTAAAACTGACCACATAATTGGAAGTAAATCACTCCTCAGCAAATGCAAAAGAACAGAAATCAAACAAACAGTCTCTGAGACCACAATGCAATCAAGTTAGAACTCAGAATTCGGAAACTCAGAACCACACAGCTTCATGGAAACTGAACA
This sequence comes from Plecturocebus donacophilus, assembly GCA_004027715.1. Classification (NCBI taxonomy): domain Eukaryota; kingdom Metazoa; phylum Chordata; class Mammalia; order Primates; family Pitheciidae; genus Plecturocebus; species Plecturocebus donacophilus. The sequence continues at coordinate 2,916 of PVKP010025429.1, read as the reverse complement.
ACTGGCTCTTGAATGTTGACTGGATAAACGATGAAATGAAGGTAGAAATAAAGATGTTCTTCGAAACCAACGAGAACAAAGACACAACGTACCAGAATCTCTGAGACACATTTAAAGTAGTGTCTAGAGGAAAATATATAGCAATAAATGCCCACATGAGAAGCAAGGAAAGATCTAAAATCGACACCCTATCGTCAAAATTGAAAGAGCTAGAGGAACAAGATCAAAAAAACTCAAAACCTAGCAGATGACAAGAAATAACTGAGATCAGAGCAGAACTGAAGGAGATAGAGACACAAAAACCCTTCAAAAAAAATCAATAAATCCAGGAGCTGTTTTTTTGAAAAGATCAACAAAGTAGACAGACCACTAGCCAGATTAATAAAAAAGAAAAGAGAGAATAATCAAATAGATGCAACAAAAAATGATAAAGGGGATATCACCAGATTCCACAGAAATACAAACCATCATCAGAGATTATTACAAACAACTCTATGCACATAAACTAGTAAACCTGGAAGAAATGGATAAATTCCTGGACACTTGCATCCTCCCAAGCCTAAACCAGGAAGAAGTTGAAACCCTGAATAGACCAATAACAAGGGCTGAAGTTGAGGCAGCAATTAAAAGCCTACCACTCAAAAAAAAGCCCAGGTCCAGATGGGTTCACAGTCGAATTCTACCAGACATACAAAGAGGAGCTGGTACCATTCCTTCTGAAACTATTTCAAACAATCCAAAAAGAGGGAATCCTTCCCAATTCATTTTATGAGACCAACATCATCCTGATACCAAAACCTGGCAGAGATTCAGCAAGAAAAGAAAACTTCAGGCCAATATCCATGATGAACACAGATGAGAAAATCTTCAATAAAATACTGGCAAACTGATTGCAACAGCACATCAAAAAGCTTATCCACCATGATCAAGTAGGCTTCATCCCAGGGATGCAAGGCTGGTTCAACATACACAGGTCTATAAATGTAATTCACCACATAAACAGAAACAAAGACAAAAACCACTGATTATCTCAATTGATACAGAGAAGGCCTTTGACAAAATTCAACAGCACTTTATGCTAAAAACCCTCAATAAACTAGGTATTGATGGAACATATCTCAAAATAATACAGGCTACTTAAGACAAACCAACAGCCAATATCATACTGAATGGGCAAAAACTGGAAGCATTCCCTTTGAAATCTGGGACTAGACAAGGATGCCCTCTCTCACCACTCCTATTCAATATAGTATTGGAAGTTCTAGCCAGAGCAAACAGGCAAGAAAAAGAAATAAAGGGTATTCAAATAGGAAAGGAGAAGTCAAATTGTCTCTATCTGCAGACGACATGATTGTATATTTACAAGACCCCATCGTCTCAGCCCAAAATCTCCTGAAACTGATAAGCAACTTCAGCAAAGTCTCAGGATATAAAATCAATGTGCAAAAATCACAAGCATTCCTATACACCTATAAGAGACTTAAAGAGAGCCAAATCAAAAACGAACTACCATTCGCAATTGCTACAAAGAGAATAAAATACCTAGGAATACAACTAACACGGAATGTAAAGGACCTCTTCAAGAAGAACTACAAACCACTGCTCAATGAAATAAGAGAGGACACAAAAGATGGAGAAACATTCCATGTTCATGGTTAGGAAAAGTCAATATCATGAAAATGGCCATACTGCCCAAGTTATTTACAGATTCAATGCTATCCCCATTAAGCTACCAATGACCTTCTTCACAGAACTGGAAAAAAACACCTTAAAATTTATATGGAACCAAAAGAGAGCCCGCATAGCCAAGTCAATTCTAAGCAAAAAGAACAAAGCGGGAGGCATCACACTACTGGACTTCAAACTATACTATAAGGCTACAGTAATCAGAAAAGCGTGGTACCGGTACCAAAACAGAGATATAGACCAATGGAACAGAATAGAGGCCTCGGAGGCAACACCACACATCTACAACCATCTGATCTTTGACAAACCTGACAAAAACAAGCAATGTCGAAAGGAGTCCCTATTTAATAAATGGTGTTGGGAAAACTGGCTAGCCGTGTGCAGAAAACAGAAACTGGACCCCTTCCTGACATCTTACACTAAAATTAACTCCAGATGGATTAAAGACTTAAACATAAGATCTAACACCATAAAAACCCTAGAAGAAAACCTAGGCAAAACCATTCAGGACATAGGCGTAGGCAAGGACTTCATGACCAAAACACCAAAAGCATTGGCAACAAAAGCCAAAATAGACAAATGAGACCTACTCAAACTCCACAGCTTCTGCACAGCAAAAGAAACAGTCATTAGAGTGAATCAGCAACCAACAGAATGGGAAAAAATTTTTGCAATCTACCCATCTGACAAAGGGTAATATTCAGAATCTACAAAGAACTAAAACAGATTTACAAGAAAAAAACAAATAAGCCCATTCAAAAGTGGGCGAAGGATATGAACAGACACTTTACAAAAGAAGACATACAAACATATGAAAAAATGCTCATCATCACTGGTTATTAGAGAAATGCAAATCAAAACTACACTGAGATACCATCTCATGCCAATTAGAATGGCGATCATTAAAAAATTGGGAGACAACAGATGCTGGGGAGGATGTGGAGAAATAGGAACACTTTTACACTGTTGGTGAGAGTGTAAATTAGTTTAACCATTGTGGAAGACAGTGTGGCAACTCCTCAAGGACCTAGTAATAGAAATTCCATTTGACCCAGCAATCCCATTACTGGGTATATATCCAAAGGATTATAAATCATTCTACTATAAGGACACATGCACATGTATGTTCATCATGGCACTGTTTACAATAGCAAAGACCTGGAACCAACCCAAATGCCCATCGATGATAGACTAGATAGGGAAAATGTGGCACATATACACCATGGAATA
>PVKP010025428.1:0-33664 GCA_004027715.1 Plecturocebus donacophilus | reverse complement strand
AAGATATTCCTCAAGAAGAGCAACCCCAAGGCACATAATCGTCAGATTCACCAGGGTTGAAATGAAGGAGAAAATGCTAAGGGCAGCCAGAGAGAAGGGTCGGGTTACCCACAAAGGGAAGCCCATCAGACTCACTGCAGATCTCTCAGCAGAAACCCTACAAGCCAGAAGAGAGTGGGGGCCAACATTCAACATCCTTAAAGAAAACAACTTTCAACTAGAATTTCATATCCAGCCAAACTAAGCTTCATAAGCGAGGGAAAAATAAAATTTTTCACGAACAAGCAAGGACTCAGAGATTACATCACCACCAGGCCTGCTTTACAAGAGCTTCTGAAAGAAGCACTACACATAGATGGGAACAACCAGTATCAGCCATTCCAAAAACATACCAAAAGGTAAAGAGCATCACCATAATGAAGAATCTACATCAACTAATGGGCAAAACAGACAGCTAGCATTACCAGAAGCTGCAATTTTCATCTCTGATAAAACAGACTTTAAAACAACAAAGACCATAAGAAATAAAGAGGGACATTACATGGTGGTGAAAGGATCAATGCAACAAGAAGATCTAACGCACCCATTACAGGAGCACCCAGAAACATAGGGCAAGTTCTTAATGACTTACAAAGAGACTTAGACTCCCACACAATAATAGTGGGAGACTTTAACATTACACTGTAAATAGTAGACAGATCAACGAGATAGAAAATTAACAAGGATGTCCAGGACTTGAACTCAGACCTGGAACAACTAGACTTAACAAATATTTACAGAACTCTCCTCCCCAAATCCACAAAACATACATTTTTCTCAGTATCACATTACACCTATTTTAAAAGTGACCACATAATTGGAAGTAAATCACTCCTCAGCAATTGCATAGCATCTCACAGGTTTAAATAAAATATTGCTTGGCTGCTTATTTGTTATTTTCATCCCCTATTCCTTCCTGTCTCCATTGTTAAACACAGTTATTGGCATAAAAGAGGTTTTTAATACCCATTTTTAGACTGCATTCTAGCCTGGGCAACAGAACAAGAATCCTGTTCTCTCTCACTCTTTCTCTTCCTCTTTCTTTCTCTCTTTCATTCTTTTTTTTCTTTCTTTTGCTCTTTCTTTCTCCTTTTCTCTCTTTTTCTTTCTTTCAAAAAAAAAAATGTTAAAAAAAAAAAAAAGAGGAATAGAAAGCCCCTGTTGGTTGAGACAGGGCTAGGAAGTCAAACCAATGTCAGAGTAACCTATTTTTAAGAAACAGAGCTACCAGCCCCCAAAGACAATTTCAAAGGAAGGCTTTCAGCACAGCCTTCTACAATTTCAGAGTAGAGTACTGGCTTCTTGCCCACCACACCCAAGCTATTCTATTTTCTTTTTATTTATTTATTTATGTACATCAAAATGAATTATTTTAATGAAGGAAAAACATTAAATCTACAGAAACTAGTCTACAGAAAAAGAAAGTGTACATTTGACATAATTTAAGGTGGCTCTTACATCAACTCCTGACTTGGAAAACTGGTATTTAAATGTCAAGAATTAAGCCTTTCTCCTGTCTTCCCAGTATCGATGATTTTGAAGAGTTTTTGATTTTATTACACATAACATTGCTTTAGCTAAGTAAGTATATCTTCTCAGTTCCAAGTGTCCTATAAAGGCTGCTCTCCAGTCCCTCCTGCTTAGGACCCCCTGTGGTTGGGTGAAACAGGGCTCTTTCCCTTGCTCCAGATGAGAGACCAGAGCTGGTTTGGAAGTGGGTGGCACTTCAAAGGCCACAGCCTCACAGTTCTCCAGCATCACATCCCTGTACAAGGTCCTCTGGGCAGGCACCATGATGGCCCATTCCTTCTTAGTGAAGTGCACAGCCATGTCCTCAAAAGCCACTGATTCCTGGGGCCTGGCTGTTGAGGACACAGTTGTCATCGTCTGACCTCTTTTATTCCTTTCTTGGTTAAAGGTAAGTCTCAGGTGCATGGGTTCTTGGCGGCCTCTGCAGCTTTTCAGCAAGCAGAGATGGTGGTTGCTACTTGTTGGTCCTCACAAACCCTTTTTCTTTTTTTACTGAGATGAAGTTTCGTTCTTGTCTCCCAGGCTGGAGTGCAATGGCACGATCTTGGCTCACTGCAACCTCTGCCTCCCAGATTCAAGTGATTCTCCTGACTCAGCCTCCTGAGTAGCTGGAATTACAGGCACCTGCCACCATGCCTGGCTAATTTTTGTACTTTTAATAGAGACAGGGTTTCACCATGTAGGCCACGCTGGTCTCAAACTCCTGACCTCAAGTGATCCACCCACCTTGGCCTCCTAAAGTGCTAGGATTGTAGGTGTGAGCCACTGCGCCTGGTTTCTATTTTATTTTTCGACAAACTTGAAGCTACTCTGCCCAGATCTTCTTCAGGGCTCAGAAGCCCGTATCCCTGCTGTGGGGAATGTCAGTGGGTGAACCGCATGGAGCCTTTCTCAAGGCCTTCCCAGAGGCAGCCCTAGGCCAATGACGGGCTGCAGGGGTTGGGGACACAAAGTCCTGTTTTTCTTACCTCAATTTGGCATGATGGTGAAGGACCATCCCAACTCCAGAGCTCATCACAGAACTATAGATCAGGCTGAGGCCTCAGCTGCAACTCCATTGTGGGTTTCTAAGGCCTCTGGTCCCAGGCAGGCCCAGGAAGGGAGCCCAGCTGGACAGGCAGCAGGACCCATGCTTCCCAGTGCCCAAGGACCAAGAGCAACAGGTGGACAGCCTTGATCAAGATGTATTCTGAAAGATGGTCAGGCCAGGGTACTCCAAGGGTACATAGCTCTTCCCTCAATCCACCCCCCAGTAAATAAGCACAAAATCTGGCCACTGCAGTCTTAGCCCCCGGGATTCCCTGACAGGCCATAGAGAACTCCCAGAGCCCTGGGGACAGCTGCACTGGTCCCACATTGGAAAAAGAAAAAATGCTGCCTTCCTCACTTTCTTGCAGGTGTTATCTCTGGAGAGCACCCCTCAATAAATCTTCTGCACTCATTTCTGTCTCAGACTTTGATTCCCACAAACTCAAGCTAAAATACTTGGTTAAAAAACAAAAAATAAGTCAGCCGGGTGCAGTGGCTCACGCTTATAATCCTAGCACTTTGGGAGGATGAGTCAGGCGGATTGCCTGAGCTCAGGAGTTTGAGACCAACCTGGGCCACATAGTGAAACCCCATCTCTACTAAAATACAAAAAAAATTTAGCTGGGCATGGTGGCAGGCGCCTGCAGTCTCAGCTACTCAAGAGGCTGAGACAGGAGAATCACTTGCGCCCAGGAGGTGGAGGTTGCAGTGAGCCAAGATCACGCCACTGCACTCCAGCCTGGGTGACAGAATGAGACTCCATCTACAAAAAACCAAAAACTAAACTAAACTAAACTAAAATAAAATAAAGAAGTTTCCTTCCACTCTTATTTTCCAGCCACCCAGTTTTTTTCCAGAATCAATGATATTTATCAGTTTGCCATGTATACTTGCAGAGATATTCCATGCAGTTACAAACATATATGTGGGGATTGTCTCTCTTATTTATTTTTACACAAATGATAGCTTACTACACAAATCATTCTGCACTTCGCCTTTTTCTTTTAATCATATATCTTGCAAAGCTGCTTTATTATTTTTAATGGATGTTTATAATGGATGTCTCACAAGTTATTTGGCCATTACTCTATTATTATTGTGTATTAAGTTGTTTTCAATCTTTTGCTATTACATACCACACTACTACATACTATAATCTCATGTATGTGCCTTTTTAGAAGTATGTGATCACATCTCTGACATATGTAGCTAGAAGCAGAATTGGTTGGTCAGAGTATGTGCCTTTAAAATAATGACAGCTGTTGTTGCCAAATTGCCCTCCCTGGAGGGTGATATATGGGAATACTATTTCCTTATATCCTAGTCAACGCCCTGAGTTATTTATCTTTTTTTCCCCCCAAGGGTCAAAGCATGATAATATTTTTGATCTTTATCAATCTTATAAGAAGGGAAATTGTCTGCAGAGCGCAGTTGCTCACACCTGTAATCTCAGCACTTTGGGCAGCCGAGGTGGGTGGATCACCTGAGGTCAGGAGTTCAAGACTAGCCTGACCAACATGGTGAAACCCCGTCTCTACTAAAAATACAAAAATTAGCCGGGTGTGGTGGCTTGCCCCTGTAATCCCAGCTACTCAAGAGGCTGAGGCAGGAGAATTGCTTGAGCCTAGGAGGCCAAGGTTGGGGTGAGCCGAGATCGAACCACTGGATTCCAGCCTGGGTGACAGAGCAAGACTCCTTCTCAAAAAAAAAAAAAGGAAATTGTCTAATTATACCTTTAACTTGCTATTTTGAATTACATTGAATGTCATGTTTAAAAGGCATTCATAGTTGTTGTTGTGTGTGTACATGCATATATAAACTATTTCTTTAAATCCATTATTCATTTTTCCATTGAGCTGTTGCTGTTGTTTCTTATTGATTTGTAGGAACTTTTTTTTTTTTTTCTTTTGAGACAGAGTCTCGCTCTGTCACCCAGACTAGAGTGCAGTGGTATTATCTCAGCTCACTGCAACCTCTGCCTCCCTGGTTCAAGTGATTCTGCTGCCTCAGCCTCCCGAGTAGCTGGGATTACAGGTGTGTGCCACCACCCTCGGCTAATTTTCGTATTTTTAGTAGAGACGGGGTTTCACCATGTTGGTCAGGCTGGTCTTGAACTCCTGACCTCAGGTGATCCATCCGCCTCAGCCTCCCAAAGTGCTGGGATTATAGGCGTGAGCCACCTCGCCCAGCCTTGGAACTGTTTATATATTAGGAAACCTAGTATTCTAATATTAACTACAACAATTTTTTCAGTTTGTCAACTTTATTTAGACCTGACTTGTGGTAGTTTTTGCCAGGCTAATTTTTTAAATGTAGTTTAATATGTCAACCTTCCATAGTTTCTAAGATTTGTATTATAAGGATACCAAGAGAAAAGGACTTTGAGATTAAATCTAAAGTGTGCTAGAAAGGACTATTATTTATTTTTTCGAGGCAGGGTCTCTGTCACCAGGCTGGAGTGCAATGGCGTGATCTCAGCTCACTGCAACCTCCACCTCCCGGGTTCAAGAGATCCTCCCGCCTCAGCCTCCTGAGTAGCTGGGATTACAGGTACATACCACCATACCCAGCTACTTTTTGTATTTTTAGTAGAGACAGGGTTTTACCATGTTGGCCAGGCTGGTTTTGAACTCCTGACCTTAATGATCCCCCTGCCTTGGCCTCCCAAAGTGCTAGGATTACAGGCATGAGCCATTGCACCTGACCTAGAGAGGACTATTTTAATGAAAATGTTGAATAAGATTAGGACAATTTTTAAGTTATCACTGATAATGTAATAAAAATCTGTCTTCCCTCCAACCCACCTTCTAAAACTTGTTCCTCCCATAGTCTACCACATTGTGGTAAATGCCAACTTTATCCTTCTAGTTGATAAAAGATAACTGAAATTATCCTTGGCTCTTCTCTTTCTCTCACATCCTGTATTTTACCCATCAGCGGATCTTGTCAGTTCTCCCTTTAAAATGCCTCTAGAGTCTGACTTCTTTTCATAACCTTGCCCATCACCCTGGTCTAAGCTACCATCACAGATTATTGTAGAGGCTCCTACAATGATTTTTCCTATTTCATTCATTCATTCATTTGGTGCCGATTTTCCTGTTTCTACCCTTGTCTTTCCACAGTTTACTCTCAAGGAGTCAGAGAGCTCCTCGCCCCTCCCCGCAGATGGAGATCTGCACTCTGTCCCCGAGGCTGGAGTGTAGTGATCCACCCACCTCAGCCTCCCAAAGTGCTGGGATTTCTGGCACGAGCCACCATGCCTGGCCAAGAGCTCCTTTTAAAATATGATTCAGGCTGGGTGCGGTTCATGAGGAATCTTTCCCCATGACCCAGGCTGGGTGTGGTGGCTCACACCTGTAATCCCAGCACTTTGGGAGGCCAAGGCAGGTGGATCACCTGAGGTCGGGAGTTCAAGACCAGCCTGGCCAACATAGTAAAAACCCGTCTACTAAAAATACAAAAAATGAGGGGACATGGTGGCAGACAACTGTAATCTCAGCTACATGGAAGGCTGAGGCAGGAGAATCACTTGAACCCGGGAGGCAGAGGTTACAGTGAGCTGAGATCTTGCCACTGCACTCCAGCCTGGGCAACAAGAGTGAAACTTCGTCTCAAAAAACAAAAAAGAAAGAAAGAAAAAAAAACAATCCAAATCATTTCACTCCTCTGCTCAAAAGCCTGCAAAGTCTTCCTATCTAACTTAGGGCAGAAGCTGAAGCTCTTATAATGGAGATCCTCTGACTTCCTCTCCCACCACACACTGCTCTCATTGTTATTTATGACTTGAACACAGCAAGCTCTGGCCCCTGGGCCTTTGCGCAACTCCTGCCCCTCTCTGAAATTCTCTTCCCTTAGTAGCTGCAAGCTCATTCCTTCACCCCTTTCAGGATTTTTCTCAAATGTCACCTCTCGGTGGGATCCTCTGTAACCACCTTATTTAAAATTTCACCTCCTCTCCCTATCCCCTTCCCACTCTACTTCTCTCCGAAGCTCACATGTCAAGTGACATTCTATAATATTGTGTATTGATTGATTGATTGATTGATTGTCTTTCTCCCTTACTCCTGCCCTCAATTTAAGCTCCTCGAAGGCAGGAGTTTAATCCTGTTTTGACCATTTCTGTATCCCTAGCCCTTGAACAGTGCCAGTCACAAAACTACGATCAAATGGATCTGGAATTGTACTCAAAGGGTTTATTTATCTAATTCAATTTCACAAAAGAGTACTGAAAAATAGCTATGGGAATGGCTCTATGCTTAAAATAGTGAAGGTTGTGAAGAAAACCAAAACCAGACGCTACCCATATGGAAAAAGTTTCCAAGGAAAAAAGACATTGGAGATTCTCCTAAGAGCCTGAATAAAATTAGAGTGAAAAGGAAAGCTAGCCCTTCAGGATGGAAAACATAAGATGAAGAAAGATACCTATGTAATTATGAAAGCTCAAGCTTTTCCAGGTAGTTCTATTAGAACTGCGTGTATGACATTTGTACTAAGAAATTAATGCTGGATGGCCAAGTGCTGTGGCTCATGCCTGTAATCCCAGCACTTTGGGAGGCCAAGGTGGGTGGGTCACTTGAGGGCAGGAGTGCAAGACTGGCCTGAACATGGTGAAACCCTGTCTCTACTAAAAAAAAAAAAAAATTAGCCTGGCATGGTGGCACCTGCCTGTAATCCCAGCTACTCAGGAGGCTGAGGAAGGAGAATTGCTTGAACCTGGGAGGCAAAAGTTTCAGTGAGTCGAGATTGTGCCTCTGCCCTCCAGCCTGAGCAAGAGAATGAGACTTCATCTCCAAAAAAAAAAGAAAGAAAGAAAGAAAGAAAGAAATTAATGCTGGAAAATTAAGCAAGGTAAAGCTTAATTTTAAGATATGCCAAGGTAAGGTTATATTTAATTACATATGCAGTAGGGAACCATTGAGAAGAAATGAGCAAAAATAAATATGATGGGAAACAGGTTTAAAATGAATAGCCTACTAGCATGTCAAGATGCCTTGGGGGCTAGAAAGGCTATTCAGATCTCATGCTATGGTGTCAGTGAGAGAGCCTGAAATAAGCGGTGGCAATTTTAGAAAGGAATGATATGAAAACCCTGTGTACATTGACTAGACATAAGTTGGCAAGTGAATGGTTATAGAAGGTAAAAGAAGACAGACAGAGGGCACGGAGACTTTTTATTTTTATTTTTTTTTTGCATAATGATTTCATTATAGGGCACGGAGATTTTAAGTCCAGGTGATACTAGTAGCATGTGTTAGATGCTGTTAGCGCCCAATGGAACAGGTCTTAGATTCTCCAACACCTCTGTCTTAGTCTATTCACAGTGCTGTGAAGAAATACCTGAGACTGAGTAATTTATAAAGAAAGAGGGTATATTTGGTTCACAGTTCTGCAGGCTGTACAAGACGCATGGCACTGGCATCTGCTTCTAACGAGGGCCTCAGGAAGTTTCCAAGTTTCCACTCACAGTGGAAGGCGGAAGGGATCAGGCATTGCATGACATGAGGAAGGAAGCACGAGAGAGAGGGGAAGGTACCAGGCTCTTTTTAAGAACCAACTCTTGAGGGAACCTAGCAGAGCAAGAGAGGACTCATTCATTACTGTGAGGATGGCACCAAGCCATTCATGAGGGATCTGCCCCCATGACCCAAATACTAGGACCCACTCCAATACTGGGGAGCAAATTTCAACCTGAGATTTGGAGAAAAATATCTAAACTATATTAATCTTCTCTAGTGGTTTGATGCACTTTTCTATAAGGAGATTTTGAAATCATTCCCCAGATCCTCAGCAGAGAAGGCCAGCAACACCCCAGGTCTCAGTTCTTAAGGAAATCACTGTTCTTTTTTTTTTTTTGGAGATGGAATCTCACTCTGTCACCCAGGCTGGAGTGCAGTGGAGTGATCTTAGCTCACTGCAACCACCACCTCCCGGGTTCAAGTGATTCTCCTGCCTCAGCCTCCTGAGTAGCTGGGATTTCAGGAGTGCCCCACCATGCCCAGCTAGAGATGGGGTTTCACCACGTTGCTCAGGCTGGTGTTGAACTCCTGACCTTGTGATCCACCCGCCTTGGCCTCCCCAAGTTCTGGGATTACAGGCATGAGCCACCGTGCCGAGCCTGTTCCTTTTATACTAGTAATAGGAATACATAGATTAGACACTGAAGAGCCAGGTTTGTGGTAAATTGAGTGGAGCCAAATGCTTGACAAAGAAGGGGATGAGATGATCTGTCTTTTCTGTCCCTTTAAAAGCCTTATGGGATGTCGTTGCTCAAGCTGCAGCTGAGCCCTAGAATTTGACAAAAACTTGCATGGCTATTTGGCAAGGCATCATCCAACAGCTGAAACTGAATCTATAGCTGCGTCAGCCTCTGAGGATTGCTCATTGTCCTCACTTGTGGGCAAGTCAGCCCAATGGAAATATGCATATTACACAATGGGTGAGATATAGGCAGCCCAGAAAAAGTCAGAGACCCAGATTCTTTCCAGTCCCTTCCCAGTCCCTTCCTTGCCTACACTTGGCCTAGATTTCTTTTTCCTTTTTTGAGACGGAGTTTCACTCTTGTTGCTCAGGCTGCAGTGTAAAGGCGCAATCTCAGCTCACCACAACCTCTGCCTCCCGGGTTCAAATGATTCTCCTGCCTCAGCCTCCTGAGTAGCTGGGATTACAGGCATGTACCATCATGCCCGGCTAATTTTGTATCTTTAGTAGAGACGAGGTTTCTCCATGTTGGTCAGGCTGGTCTCAAACTCCCAACCTCAGGTGATCTGCCTGCCTCGGCCTCCCAAAGTGCTGGGATTACAAGCGTGAGCCACTGCGCCCAGCCCCTAGATTTATTACACAGGCATCAAGAAGTTAGATAAATGCCCTGTTTTGAACAAAACAAACAAACAAACCAAAAAAACCTATGTGATTCAGAGACACAGAATGTCAGAAGACTTTACATTTACCAGGAAAACAGATTTTGGAAATTTTTCTTTAATAATATTGTGCCTTCCAATGACTTTCTTTAGGTTTGTCAATTTTCAAAAAATGATTGCTGAAACAAGAAAATAAGATTTTATTGGAACACAGCCATACCTATTTGCTTATAAAGGAATTAAAACTTCAGGCCGGTCGCGGTAACTCTACACCTGTAATCCCAGCATTTTGGAAGACTGAGGCGTGTGGATCACGAGGTCAGGAGTTCAAGATCAGCCTGGCCAAGATAGTGAAACCCTGTCTCTACTAAAAGTACAAAAATTAGCCGGGCATGGTGGCACGTGCCTGTAATCTCAGCTACTTGGGAGGCTGAGGCAGAGAACTGCTTGAACCTGGGAGGTAGAGGTTGCAGTGAGTCAAGATCAGACCATTGCACTCCAGCCTGGGCAACAGAGCCAGACTCCGTCTCAAAAAAAAAAAAAAAAGGAATTAAAACTTCAACAGCTTGTAGCTTAACGTTGAATTTATTCTTGGCTTGGGCTACGGGTCACTGATGGAGGCCAGGTGCCCTGGAGAGTTTCTTGGTATTGCCAAACACAGCCATTTCCCACTGGAGTTCTTTGGCCCCATTTCCCACTCCTCTGAAAGATAAATCACCCCCAATTACTGCCTTAATTGAATGGAATATTTGAGCTATTTGAGTCGGCGTGATTATATCTAGCGGCAAAAGCAAAGAACCTAGTGTCTTTGACTCATCTTCAAATGTTAAATTCCAAAAATAAAAGACACTCAGTGATTAAGTAGTTTATTGTAAGTTAAGTTTAGTGCAAAATTTAATGCACTGAAGTTCTGTGCTCCAACTCTTCCCAGCATACAAAGAACTGTTGCTGTATATTTCTCGAAGAAATACACTATAGATAATCATTAAATATCAGAGCTAGAAAGGCTCTTAGAGGTTTCATTGTCCTCTCTCACATTTCATCTTACAGTTGATAAAACTGAGGCTCAGAGAGGTAAATTTACATTTTACCACTAGGCATGGTGGCTCATGCCTGTAATCCCAGCACCTTGGGAGGCTGAGGTGGCCAAATCACCTGAGGTCAGGAGTTCGAGACTAGCCTGGCCAATATGGTAAAATCTCATCTCTACTAAAAATAACAAAATTAGCCTGGCGTGGTGGCAGGAACCTGTAATCCCAGGTACTTGGGAGGTTGAGACACAAAAATCACTTGAACCCAGGAGGCGGAGATTGTAGTGATCCAATACCCCACCACTGCACTCCAGCCTGGGTGACAGAGCAAGATTCCATTTAAAAAAAAAAAAAGAGTTACATTTTACTAGACTCTATAACAGGCTGAGAAGAGACAGAATTAGAATCTAGTTCCTTTCAGCCATGGGCTTTTGAGCTCTATCATGTTTACAATAGGATAGGTAAGTGATAGTGTTAGCAATATGATCTTTCTGGAGAATAACTCATAAACAATACAGTCATTTTTCAGAGGAAATGTACCAGAGAATCTGGATCAGAAGAAATCTTTGGAAACAGACAGTTCGACTTTCTAGTACATCAGAAATTCCATTCAAGTTCGTAGGTAGAGGGAATACTAGTTAGATGAATGCCCCTCTTGCTGCTGTAAGAAAACAACTTCTCAACCTTGGTGGCTAAACACAACAAAAGTTTATTTCTCACTCACTTAACTGTATAGATGTTCCTGACTGGTGGCAGCCTTCCATGTGGTGATTCAGGATCCCAGGCTCGTTTAATCTGGTGGCCCCCCCAGCTGTAGGATTTCCTCTGCAGGCAGGACAAAGGGCGGAGAAAGAACAAGTAGGGAAGGCTTCTTAATCTTCTTGGTCTTGAGAGAATACATTTCATTTCCTCCCACATTCCACTGATAAGAACTATCCACATGGTCCTGTCGAGTGGCAAAGGGGCTGGGAAATGCAGTTCATGGCTGGACACTGCCTCTGGGCACTGTGGAAGCAAGAGCACAAATGTTTGGCGAACCCTTCCGGAAGCAAGGGGCTGGGCCTCTACCCCTACATCCATCAGTCATTGGCCCCAGATTATCTGTGGGCTGGGGAGTACGTTAATCTTTCAGTCATCTGTGGCTTAGGCAGCTCCCTTCAGCCAAATGCAAGTCTCTGGGGAGTAGCACATATGTAAACCATTAGCAGCCCATGCTGGCACACCAGCCTGTGTAGGGGGATTTACAAGGGCACCAATAGCATCTGCTACAGTCTACCCTTTGTACCATTCAGCTCCAAATGTTTCTTATGTTAATGTCAGTCCATCTGGCTGCAGGTTGTCTGGAATTCTAGCTGGGGCAATTTCTGGATCTGTATAAGAGAAGGACTAGAGGAACAATCTTAACAACCTTGACTGCTGCCGCTGGTCCCGAGGCTATAATAAATACAGTGTTGCCCAGGATGAATTGTTGCTCTTTGCAGAATGAAAGGGGTCTGATCTAATCATTTTGCCACCAAGTAGCAGGTTGGTTTTCTCAAGTGGCTGTACTGCCTGGAGGGTTCAGTCTTGTTCTTTGTTCCTGTGGCTGGACACTCAGCAGCAACAGTAACTGAATCAGCATTGTTGAGAGGGAACCCACGCTGCTGAACTCACGCATAACCCGCTTTGCTGTCACCACAGCTACTCTGCTTATAGGCCACCGTGCAAGCACTGATGTGGCTGAGGATAGAAGTTAGCTAGCATCCACTATGTGACTTTGCTTGTTTAGAACCTTACCGGCAGTGCATCCTCCCTGGTGGACATTAGCTGGCATTTCTTGCCCACTCCCATCAATCTACTCACATGTTTCTTCTCTAGACATTCTGTTTTTTTTTTTGAGACGGAGTCTTGCCCTGTTGCCCAGAGTGCAATGGTGCAATCTTGGCTCCCTGCAACCTCCGCCTCCTGGGTTCAAGCAATTCTGCTGCCTCAGACTCTCAAGGAGCTGGGATTACAGGTGCATGCCACCGTGCCCAGCTAATTTTGTATTTGGTAAAAAATTTTGTAATTTTGTATTTTGTAAAAATTTTTACAAAATTTTACATGTAATTATGTAATTTCATACAATCATGGGATTACATGAGCCACCATGCCAGAGCTGGTTTTTTGTTGTTGTTGTTTGTTTGAGATGGAGTTTCGCTGTGTCACACAGGCTGGAGTGCAGTGGCACAATCTCAGCTCACGGCAAGCTCCGTCTCCAGGGTTCAAGTGATTCTCCTGCCTCAGCCTCCCGAGTAGCTGGGGATTACAGGTATGCACCACCATACCCAACTAATTTTTGTATTTTTAGTAGAGATGGGGTTTCACCATGTTGGCAAGGCTGGTCTCTCACCATTTTGGTGAGGCTGGTCTCAAACTCCTGACCTCAAGGGATCTGCCCACCTTGGGCTCTCAAAATGCTGGGATTACAGGCATGAACCACTGCACCCACCCTGAAGCTGTTTTTTGAATAGTGTATAGTTCTGTTGCCAGTGGCATGGCCTTGCCCCAGAACCCTTCTCATTTGCCCTGAGATTCTCATATGTGAGCTTTTCAAATATTTTAGATTGCATCTTTATCTACTACAGATATATCTAGTACCTTAGAATCTCCTTGGTCATATAGCCCAAGTGGCAATGTTTCTTGCAGTGCAAACTGGATCTATTGTACAGCCTTTTTTTGCTCTGGGTTTGATTTAAACTGGTAACCTTAAGGCTGGACGTGGTGGCTCACACCTGTAATACCAACACTTTGGGAGGCCAAGGCGGGCAGATCGCCTGAGGTCAGGAGTTTGAGATGAGCCTGTCCAACATGGTGAAACTCTGTCTCCACTAAAAATACAAAAATTAGACAGGCATGTTGGTGAGTACCTATAATCCCAGCTACTAGGGAGACTGAGGCAGGAGAATCGCTTGAACCCAGGAGGCGGAGGTTGCAGTGAGCCAAGATCGCATCATTGCATTTCAGCCTGGGCGACAAAAGCAAGACTCCATCTCAAAAAAAAGTAATAATAATAAAAATAAATAAATAACTAAACTGGTAACCTTCATTATTATCTAATAAATGGATCAAAGCAGTGTTCCCCAAATGTGATATATACCTCCAATATGCATAGTAGCCTACCATTCTCTGTGCTTTCTTCTTAGTGGTAGGGAATGGAAGGTACAATGGCTTGTCCTTTACCAGAGAGGACTTGTCCTGGCATGCCTCAGAACACCCGACCCCTATAAACTTCACTAATGCATGTGGCAGACTCCTTTAAGGGCTGGCTTATGTTCTACCTTCTGAAGTGCATGTGTCTTATCAGCAACCCGGGGTACTTCTTATCATGCTCACTTATCAACATAACTGCTGAATGTGAAATTCTGTGGTGGAATGGCCACATGATCTGGGTCCCTTTGGACTGCATTGTGATGGAGAATGGGGTGTTAACATAATCTTGGCACAAAATCATGAATATATTCAATTACATTAATTTATATCTATATAGTTGCCAGTCCAATAGGTACCCACCACATATCAAAATCTATGTTCATCTGTTCTAGTAAAAATACTACTTCCAGTCCAAGAGCTTTAATTGGGGCTACTGTATGTTAAGTTTCTGGTAGTTCATGTCATCTGGCACAATTCTTTGATTTTTACAGAAACCAAGTTATTGAATTAAATGAGGATATGTGAGAATCATTGTCTCTGAATCCCTTAATCCTTGAAGATGGTGCTAATGTTTATTATTCCACCGAGATACAATATCGTTTTCATGATATTGCCATTTGCTGACTTCAGTGGTTTTGTTTGTTTGTTTGTTTTTTGTTTTGAGACAGGGTCTCACTCTGTCACCCAGGCAGGTGTGCAGGGGCACAATCACGGCTCACCGCAGCTTTGGCCTTCCTGGCTCAAGCGATCCTCCCACCTCAGCCTCCTGAGTAGCTGGGACTATAGGCATGCAGCACCACATCCAGCTAATTTTTGTATTTTTTTGTAGAGATGGGGTTTCACCCTCCCAGACTGGTCTCAAACTCCTGGGCTCAAGCAGTCCTTCCACTTTGGCCTCACAAAATGCTGGGATTATAGGCATGAGCCATCACGCCCAGCCCATCTTCAGTTTTTAAACTTTTTATTATGAAAGAATTACAGATTCACAAGAAGTTGAAAAAATATACTACCACGGGCCTGCATGCCCAGGTTTCCCATTTTCTCCACACAGTCAAATGCCAGAGCCATTAAACAATTTAACTCAACTTCTTCTTCTTCTTTTTTTTTTTTTTTTTTTTTCTAGACAGAGTTTCACTCCGTCACCCAGGCTGGAGTGTTGTGGTGTGATCTCAACTCATTGCAATCTGCCTTGAAGTGATTCTCCTGCCTTGGCCTCCCGAGTAGCTGGGATTACAGGCATGTGCCACCATGCCTGGCTAATTTTTGTATTTTTAGTAGAGATGGGATTTCACTATGTTGGCCAGGCTGGTCTTGAACTCCTGACCTCAGGTGATCCACCCACCTCGGCCTCCCAAGGTGCTAGTTTAACACGACTTCTAACTACACTTCATCCCCAGTAAACTACAGGTGAACAATTTAGCAATTGCATCACCACGATAAATCCCACCGCTGATGATGGGGTTCTCGCTGCCATCTAGTGGACGAGTGATCCAATGTCCAAATCTAAATCTGGTCTGTTTCCTAGGTCTACTTCTGTCACTACCTTTAGGTTATGTCCCCTGTGGGTAAAAACTGAGGCAGAAATTCTTGCTTCAGTGATTTTAAGAAGAAACCTGGGAATAAGAAATGTAGAAGACAGCAGGGAAAAATTTAGGCAAAGGTATGACTTCAGAAGGTTAGCCTCCAGGCCGGGCACGGTGGTTCACACCTGTAATGCCAGCACTTTTGGAGGCTGACGCTGGCGGATCACTTGAGGTCAGGAGTTTGAGACCAGCCTGGGCAACATACTGAAACCCTATCTCTAGTACAAATACAAAAATTAGCCAGGTATGGTGGTGCGTGCCTGTAATCCCAGCTACTTGGGAGGCTGAGGCAGGAGAATCACTTGAACCCAGAAGGCAGAAGTTGCACTGAGCTGAGGTCACACCACTACACTCCAACCTGGGCAACAGAGTGGTGAGACTCAGCCAAAAAAAAAAAAGCTAGTTTAGCTTCCACCTGATCCCATGGTAAGCCCTCAGTTGTTAATTGTACCACAGAAGTTGTCCCACCCAGAGGCAAGGAGGCTGCTATCTCCCTTCATCAGTGAATCTTTGGCCCTGGCTCTCCAGCAGGGGAAGTTAACCTCTCAGCCATCATCTCCAGGACCACTTCTAGGGGAGGAGGCTCATCTCAGCCAACAACACTCCTCTGTGAAAGAACAAAGGCCTGAGCCATTAGCAGCCAAGGCCCCTGTAGCTGGAGGATGAATGCACAGCCTGGTGAGGGCTATGGGAAGGGAGCCCAGCAGCCTCTGCTCTACCTCCCTGAGAAGATAACATTCAATTTAAAAACTGAACAATGTGGTCAGGTGCGGTGGCTCACACCTGTAATCCCAGCACTTTGAGAGGCTGAGACTTGAGGTCAGGAGTTGGAGACCAGCCTGGACAACACGGTGAAACCCTGTCTCTACTAAAAACACAAAAATTAGCCAAATGTGGGGGTGCACACCTGTAATCCCAGCTACTCCAGAGGCTGAGGCACAAGGATTGCTTGAACACGGGAGGCAGAGGTTGCAGTGAGCTGAGATCACACCACTGCACTCCAGCCTGGGTGACAAGTGAGATTCTGCTTCAAAAAAAAAAAAAAAAGAAGAAGAAGAAAAAACTGAATGATGCCAGGCATGGTGGTTTATACCTGTAATCCCAGCACTTTCAGAGGTTGAGGTGGGAGGATCACTTGAGCCCGGGAGGTGGAGGCTGCGATGACAGCCTGGGTGACAGAGTGAGACCCTGTCTCAAATAAATACATAAATACGTACATACGTAAATAACTGAATGTTAAGAAAGAGGCAGCCATGTGACAATCTCAGGAAGAGCCTTCCAGGTTGTTCTAAGATGGGGATAAACTCACCATATTTGAAGTACAGGAAGAAGGTCAACATCAGTGGAATGTAGTGAAAGAGAGGAAACAGGGAGAAACTGGGCTTGTGAATTTTTTTTTTTGAGACAGGAATCTCACTACATTGTCCAGGCTGGTCTCCAACTCCTGGGCTCAAGCAGTCTTGCGGCCTCAGCCTCCTGAGTAGCCGGGATGACAGGTGCATGCCCAGCTGTGAGCTTGTGAATCCAAGAGGGCGGTGTGAGATAATTGCAGCAGCTGGCTTTTATTCTGACTACTGCTTCCTTCGGGCACTTTATATCTCCAAAGCAGGTTGATAAAGTTATTTATTTTCTAAATAAATAAGTGATTCATGTTGGGAATTGCTTTTTTAATATGAGAAATGAGAGTCATAGTACTAACTTGATTTGCACTGAAACACGAGAAGTTTGAGTTAGTGAGTCAGTGGCATGATGCGACATGTCATTCCTACTTTGATTAAAAATGCACACATCAGTTCATATCTCGTTCTAAGTGTATCAGGTCTTAAATATTGCCACTCTCGTGAATCTTTAGAAGATAACAAAGCAAGTCCAATCTTGACCTTGGGTGCATTGTCTCTTCCCTCCTAATTGGGCTGTATTTAAGTGAGCCACTTCTGAAGGGGAAAACAGATTAGTCATACTAAATGCTTCCTTCAAAAACTTCACCATAAAAGAAAGCTCCCTACATCTTACTACTTCTACCACCACACCCTGATTTCTTTCATTTCTTTTTTTTTTTTGAGACAGAGTTTCGCTCTTGTTGCCCAGGCTAGAGTTCAATGGTGCAACCTTGGCTCACTGCAATCTTCACCTCCTGGGTTCAAGTGATTCTCCTGCCTCAGCCTCCAGAGTAGCTAAGATTACAGGCACTCACCACCACGCCCAGCTAATTTTTTGTATTTTTAGTTAAGACAGTTTCACCATGTTGGCTAGGCTGGTCTTGAACTCCTGACCTCAGGTGATCCACCTGCGTCGGCCTCCCAAAGTGCTAGGTTTACAGCTGTGAGCCACCATGCCTGGCCGATTTCTTTCCTCTACTTATCACCATCTGTCTTTCTAGAAAAATATTGTATTCCCTTTTTTTGAAGGTTAAAATAACTTTCTTCAATACTGCCTTCCTGACCTCCTTTATAAAGATAACTCCCAAGTGCAATTCAGCTCTTCTGCTACGGGTCCAACCTGTGTCCATATGCTCAAGTCTCCATTGTGTACTTCATTCTCTCCAATATAAAATGTCACGAGCAGCCCTTATTCTCCATTCACGTGGCTTTCATGTGAATCTGGCACTACTTACCTGGATGTGTTTCCAAACAAGTGTCCTTCTCTGTCTCCAATTCATCCTTTGAACTACTACCAGATTAATTTTTGTCAAATCCTGTTCTTATCAGGAACATCTTCTCTAATCCACAGTAACCTATGTCAATCACTTATTTGGGGGGGTTAAATTTTTTTTTTACAGGATGGATCACTTAGATTTCTTATCTAACGGTATCTTTTATTATTCTCCAACAGAAAACTTCTGGCCCAGGATGTTTTCACCTTCCCATAAATACAGCGAGTTTTTTTTTTTCCTTTTCTTTCTCATTGCCTCTATTTGTGCTTTTTCCTCATGTAGAAAGTCCACTGCAGTTTTCATTTCCTCAAATCTTTTTCTTTTTAACAGAGATGGGTTTTCACTATGCTACTCAGATTGGTCTTGAACACCTGGACTCAAGTGATCCTCCCACTTTGGCCTTCTGAGTAGCTAGAACTAAAGGCATATGCCATCATGCCCAGCTCTCATCTCCTAAAATCCTGTGCCCTCAGCCGAGCACGGTGGCTCATGCCTGTAATCCCAGTACTTTGGGGGGCCGAGGCGGGTGGATCACGAGGTCAGGAGTTCAAGACCAGCCTCACCAACATGGTGAAACCCTGTTTCTGCTAAAAATACAAAAATTAGCCAGGTGTGGTAGCGTGTGCCTGTAATCTCAACTACTGGGGAGGCTGAGGCAGGAGAATCACTTGAACTCGGGAGGCGGAGGTTGCAGTGAGCAGAGATTGCACCACTGCATGCCAGCCTGGGTGACAGAGCAAGAATCTATCTCAAAAAATAAAAATAAAAAAAGTTATTAAGGAAAACAAGTGGTGTGTGTGTGTGTGTGTGTGTGTGTGTGTGTGTCCGTCCCCGAGGGAGACAGAGAGAGTTAAAAAATTCCAAAGACTCCAGACAGAGGGCAGTACGATTATCTTTAGGGAAAAAAAAACCCCAAAAAACAAACAATTGATTTCAAAGCCTTTGCTAATTCTTCATGCTGCTGATGGTAGAGAGACTGGGTCTAAATGGCTGTTTTGTTTTGTTAAGAAAAGCATCTAAAAGAATTTTCTTGGTGGTGCAAAGATCTGGAAAGCACAAATTATTTTCTTCATTGTGTGCAGGAGTCATGTTTGAAAATTATTTTTGTGTTTGGGAATATGTTTGTTGCTCTTAGATTGGATTTGAACTTCATCATTGCTGAAAATTATTGCTCATCTGGGCTTGGTGTGTTTGTGTGTGTGTGCATGTGTGTGTGTGTGTGATTTGCCCAAGGCCTATCCATAGGAGACAAGAAGTCCCTAGAGAGAATAAAGAGGCATGATTTTTCCTCACACTGCCAGAGAACAAAGAGGATGCTCTCTTTTGTTAAATGTCTGTTTGTTTTCCATTTGAAAGATTGGAGCCTGGCCAACATGGTGAAATCCTGTCTCTATCAAAAAAATACAAAAATTAGGCCAGGTGTTGTAGCTCACACCTGTAATCCCAGCACTTTGGGAGGCGGAGGGGGCAAATTACTTGAGATTAGGAGTTCAAGACCAGCCTGGCCAACATGGTGAAACCCCCGTCTCTACTAAAAATACACACAAAGAAATTAGGCCGGGTATGGTGGTGCACTCATACCTGGTGTGGTAGGTGGTATAATCCCAGCTACTCTGGAGGCTGAGGCAGGAAAATCACTTGAACCTGGGAGGTGGAGGTTGTAGTGAGCCAAGATCGCATCACTGCACTCCAGCCTGGGTGACAGAGTGAGATTCCATTTCAAAAAAAAACGAAAAAACAAAGATTAACCAAGTGTGGTGGCACACGCCTGTAGTCCCAGCTACTCAGAAGGCTGAAATGGGAGAATTGCTTGAACCTGGGAGGCGGAGGTTGCAGTGAGCTAAGATTGTGCCACTGAACTCCAGCGTGAACAACAGAGTGAGACCCTATCTCAAAAAAAAAAAAAAGGATTGCTAATTTTTTTCTTATTGATTTAAAGGAGTGTTTTATACATTCTGAATGGGAGACTTTGGATATATGTATTCCACATGTCTTCTATCAGTCTATGGCCTTTCTTTCACTCCCTTAATGGAATCTTATGATGAAGATAAGTTTTTAATTTTAATCTATCTTTTATGGTTAGTGCTTCTGCATGAAGTCTAAACAATCTTTTTGCTAACCTAAAAGTCTTCATTTAACAGTTGCCTTGGCCGGGCATGGTGGCTCACGTCTGTAACCCCAGCACTTTGGGAGGCCAAGGCAGGTGGATCACTTGAGGCCAGGAATTCGAGACCAGACTGGGAAACATAGTGAAACCCCATCCCCGCTAAAAATACAAACATTTGCTGGGTGTGGTGGTGCATCCCTATAATCTTAGCTACTTGGGGGGCTGAGGGACGAGAATCACTTGAACTGGGAGGTGGAGGCTGCAGTGAGCCGAGATCACACCACTGCACTCCAGGGTGGGTGACAAAGTGAGACTCTGTCTCAAAAAAAGCAAAAACGAAAAACAGTTGCCTCTATTGACTCAGAATGTACTCCCTATTATCTACCAGCCTTTGGGTCCAGTACTGAGGACTCAGCACTCTGTATTTGGCGGTGGAGAATGATTCTTCTTTCTGTTTCTAGACCATTCTGTTTTCAAAAGCTAGGCCTGAAAGCATTCAGAAAGGAGCAGTAATCAAAATCATTGACACACTGTCCAGCACTAGTATTCATCAGTCAGAATGAACACTGGTCATAAACAGCCTGTACTAGTGAAATAGCAACATCATCAACCTGGCTTACAGGAAATGTAAGCCATTTACCTGTGATCGAATTTATTTAAATCTTCACTAGCTAAGTGGACTGTGGCTGTGACTACTGTAAACCAAAAAGTATCTGAGACAGGTCTCAATCAATTTAGAAGTTGATTTTGCCAAAGTTAAGGACATGCCTGGAAGAAATAGACATGAACTCACAGGAACAGTCTGTGGTCTGTGCCTTTCTCCAAAGACGATGAAGGGACCAAGGGACCACAGGTTAGTTCATTCTAGTAGCAGAATTAACTAAGCTGTCTCAATTTATTTATGAGAAAGGTGAGAGAGGAGGCGGGGGAGGCCGGGCACAGTGACTCATGCCTGTAATCCCAACACTTGGGGAGGCTGAGGTGGGTAGATCACGAGGTCGGGAGTTTGAAACCAGACTGGCCAAGATGGTGAAAGCTCATCTCTACTAAAAATACAAAAATTAGCTGGGTGCAGTGGTGGGTGCTTGTAATCCCAGCTATTTGGGAGGCTGAGGCAGGCGAATCACTTGAACCCAGGAAGTGGAGGGAGGCTGCAGTGAGCCGAGATCACACCACTGCACTCTAGCCTAGGTGACAGAGCAAGAAACCATCTCAAAAAAAAAAAAAAACATAGGAGGCAGGGGACGAACTAAGAGGTAAGACACTTGGTGCACGGAAAGTAGTTCCCACAGTGAAAATTAAAGAGGGGACAGCTATGCTAGGTATGGTGGCATGTGCCTGTAGTCACGGCTTGGAGGTTGCAGTGAGTTCAGATTGCCCCACTGCACTCAGCCTGGGGTACAGAGTGAGACCCTGTCTCAAATAAACAAAACAAGAAAGCCCACCACCATCAACGCAGAATAAAACAATGTTGTGAATCAGCTCTCAGTATCCCCATTTTCAAGATGAGAAAGGAAGGTGAGGATGAGGGATGTGGTGTATGGAGCATGTGTGAAGTTGCACAGTGAGTGACAGAGTCAAAACTCAAATACCGGCCGGGCGCAGTGCCTCATGCCTGTAATCCCAGCACTTTGAGAAGCCGAGATGGACGAATCATGAGGTCAGGAGATCGAGACGATCCTGGCTCACACAGTGAAACCCTGTCTCTACCAATAAAAAAAAAAAAAATACACACACACACTCAAAATCTGGGTGTGGTGGCATGCACCTGTAGTCCCGTCTACTCGGGAGGCTGAGGCAGGAGAATCCCTTGAACCCAGGAGGTGGAGGTTGCAGTGTGCACTGAGATCCGGCCACTGCACTCCAGCCAGGGCGACAGAGCGAGACTCCGTCTGAAAAAAAAACAAAAGAAAGAAAGAAAACTTGTTAGTTACAGAGGCACTGATAGATGTTTATGTCTAACTTCTATAATATCATAATATCTCTAGGAAATATAATATCATATCTCTAAATAAAAAGTTTTCCTTTAGTTAAAAAAAAGCAAAACAAACAAAAATCCCAAAACAATTTATCAAATTTGTTTTTTCTTAATCAATGGAACACTGACCTCTTCTGGTCAGAAAGTAGAAGTATTAGGCAAAAACAACTTGGAAAAATCAGGGTGGAAAAGTCAGGTTAAGGAGAAAATAGACTAGAAAATAAGTTTCACAGAAGACTTGACATTTATCTTGCATTTGGAACTCTAACAGGCAGAACAGGGGGAGGAGTGCATTTCACACGAGGAGCAGTGTGTGCAAAAACAAAAATTTTTCCTTGTTTTCCGATGATAAAATACGTCTGCTGTAAATAATTTTTCTTTAGTTTTTTTCTTCTCTTTGAGACAAGGACTGTCACTCAGGCTGGAGTACAGTGGTGCAATCACAGCTCATTGCACCCTCGACCTCCCAGGCTCAGGTGATCCTCCCACCACAGCCTCTAGAGTAGCTGGGAAGACAGGAGTGCACCACCACGACAAGCTAATTTTTGTATTTTTTGTAGAGACGGAGTTTTGTTATGTTGCCCAGGTTGGTCTTGAATGCCTGGACTCAAGCAATCCCCTTGCTTCGGCCTTCCAAAGTGCTGGGATTACAAGTGTTAGTTACCGCCCAGCCTGGCCATGCTGTAGATAATTTTTTAAGGTATAAGGATGTAAATAAGAATCATCTAATACTCTACCATGCAGAAATAATACTGGAAATATTTGGATGCACTGACTTCCAGCATTGTTTTCTGGTCATATATGTTATTTTTGTCCATAAAACTAGGTAAATCTAACTTAGTTATTCAGTATTCTATCACACACCTCTTCCCATATTCTAAAAAGAAGAAAAAGATGTTTTCTGATAGCCAGGCTTCTATCAGTAAATCATGTTAAAGTCAGAGAAGACGTTTCACTGAGTATTTTTATATCAATCCCCATCTGCCAGGGCCTCCATGAATGCACTGAGATTCACACAGCTTGGTGAGTGGGATGCTGGCTAGATTCCAGCCACTGCTCACCTCCTCTACCACACTCTCCTATATGGAATACACTTACAGATCTGCTCTTGGTGACCTTCAGCTTGACAAGAAGCTAATGAGTTACTGTGAAATATGATCACCAGTATTCTGAGCGTATAAAAATTATACCCACTGGCACTTCTTGCCATCATTGAGACTAACCCACCCAGCATAATATTCCTCTCTCGTGAGGAAGTTTACAATCTCAAACTAACAAACGGTGGAAGAGTTTGGTCTACTGAAAGGAGTAGACCAAAGGTATAATTTTTTTTTTTTTTTTTTTTTTGAGACAGAATCTTGCTCTGTCACCCAGGCTGGAGTGCAGTGAGGCGATCTCGGCTCACTGCAATCTCTGCCTCCTGGGTTCAAGTGATTCTTCTGCCTCAGCCTCCTGAGTAGCTGGGATGACAGGTGAGTGCCATCACACCCAGCTAATTTTTATATTTTTAGTAGAGATGGGGTTTCACCACGTTGGCCAGGATGCTCTCCATCTCCTGACCTCATGGTCTGCCCTCCTTGGCCTTCCAAATTGCTGGGATCACTTTGCATGAGCCACCGTGCCCAGCCAATCAAAGGTATAAATTAATTAGAGCTGACATTTAAGAGACTGAAATTAAATAAGGAACGATAGAATTGCTCACTGGGAAATAACTTGGAGGGGTCACAGAAATTTAGGGAAAATTAAACAGAAAAGCAGAAAAATTGATGTTTTAGGATAATAAAATAGTCTCCAAGTCAGACCTCACAGAAGACCAAATGGATTAGTATGTTCAACCTAAATAACAGACAGAGGGTCTCTAAGAGAAAATGATATTTGGGAATAGAGCTTTGCAATCATTAACTATGTGCGTATTCAGGGAGGTAAAAGAAGACAAAAGATTTTTTTTTTTTTTTTTTTTTTTGAGACGGAGTCTTGCTCTGTTGCCAGTCTGGAATACAGTGTCGAGATCTCAGCTCACTGCAACCTCTGCCTCCTGGGTTCAAGCAATTCTCCTGCCTCAGTCTCCTGAGTAGCTGGGACTACAGGCGTGTGTCACCACACCCAGCTAATTTTTGTATTTTTAGTAGAGACAGGGTTTCACCATGTTGGCCAGGATGGTCTCACTCTCTTGGCCTCATGATCTGCCTGCCTTGACCTCCCAAAGTGCTGAGATTACAGGTGTGAGTCACTGAGCCTGGCGGAAAAAGGATTTTTAAAGAAAATAAGTAAAAGAATTACATAATTGTTTTGAAATAATTATCTTTGGCTAGGAAGATCAATAACAAAGGTGATAGCAGTCCAAAGGTGGACAGGCAGTTGCAGGGCAGATATCCTTACAGAAATACTTTTTGTTTAAGGTTTTGATAGCTTTTGTGTAAGACTGTGGCCTATGCAGAGCCTTTTGTGATGTTTCTGTTATCAGGCATACGAGTGTGAGAGAACTCTCTCTTCATAGCCTTCCTGGCTCTATACGTTAGAGTTTTTTGTTTGTTTGGTTTTTTAACATTAGTGATTTTATTTTCATTCCGACAACTTTCACATTTTCCTCTGTTGATCAAGACCTTTCTCCAAAAGTATCACAGATTAATCATGCTGTATTTAGGTATTTTGTTTTGTTTTGTTTTTTGAGAGAAGAATCTTGCTCTGTTGCCCAGCCTGTGGTACAGTGTCGAGGTTTCAACTCACTACAACCTCTGCCTTCCCAGTTCAAGCAATCCTCATGCCTCAGCCTCCAGAGTAGCTGGGATTATAGGCAGGTGCCACCACACTTAACTAATTTTTGTATTTTTTGATATAGATGGGATTTTGCCATATTGGCCAGGCTGGTCTCAAACTCCTGGCCCCAAGTGATCTGCCTGCCTTTAGCTTCCTAAAGTGCTGGGATTACAGGTGTGTGCCACCACACTCAGCCTGTACTTAGGTTTTGTTTTGTTTTGTTTCAGTTTAAAGAGCAGAAAGTTTAATAGGCAAGAAAGAAGAAAATAGCTGTCCTATACAGAAAGAGGAGTGT
The DNA here is from genome assembly GCA_004027715.1 of Plecturocebus donacophilus. Taxonomy (NCBI): domain Eukaryota; kingdom Metazoa; phylum Chordata; class Mammalia; order Primates; family Pitheciidae; genus Plecturocebus; species Plecturocebus donacophilus. Next base: position 8,634 of record PVKP010025428.1, on the reverse strand, counting down.
TCTGAATGGAAAAGCTCTCCCACACCTTTTTTCTGAGATGGAGTTTCTCTCCTGTTGCCCAGGCTGGAGTGCAGTGGCACGATCTCTGCTCACTGCGACCTCCACCTCCCCGGTGCAAGTGATTCTCCTGCCTCAGCGTCCTGAGTAGCTGGGATTATAGGCACTTGCCACCATGCCCGGCTAGTTTCTGTAATTTTAGTAGAGATGGTGTTTCACCATGTTGGTCAGGCTGGTCTCAAACTCCTGACCTCAAGCGACCAGCCCACCTTAGCCTCTCAAAGTGCTAGGATTACAGTCCAGAGCCACTGTGCCCAGCTAATTTTTTCTTGTTAAAAATATGTCTTTTGTGGCCGGGTGTGGTAGCTCACGCCTTAATCCCAGTACTTTGGGAGGCCGAGGCGGGTGGATTACCTGAGGTCAGGAGATCAAGACCAGTCTGACTAATATGGTGAAATCTGTCTCAAATTAAAAAAAGAAAAAAATATGTCTTTTGCATGGGGAAAAACTTTATATAAAGAATTATATATACGTGTGAATTAGAATTTTTTTTTGAGGTGTCTCACACTGTTGTCCGGGCTGGCTAGAGTGCAACGGCATGATCTTGGCTCATTGCAACCTCTGCCTCCTGGGTTCAAGTGATTTTCCTGCCTCAGCCTCCCAAGTAGCTGAGATTACAGGTGCCCACCACCATATCTAGCTAATTTTTTGTATTTTTAGTAGAGACAAGTTTCACTATGTTGGCCAGGCTGGTCTCAAACTCCTGACCTCATGATCTGCCCAGCTTGGCCTCCCAAATTGCTGGGATTACAGGCGTGAGCCACTGTGCCCCACCTGGAATTTTTTTTAGAGCTCACTCTGTTGCCCAGGCTGGGGTGTCGTTGTGCAGTCATAACTCACTGCAGCCTTAAACTCTTGAGCTCAACTCATCCTCCCCCTTAGCACCCTGAGCAGCTGGGATTACACCACAAGACACTGTGCCCAACTTAATTAGAATTTTAAACTCTTTTTTTTTTTTTTTGAGGCAAAGTCTTGCTCTGTTGCCCAAGCTTGAGTGCAGTGGCAATCTCAGCTCACTGCAATCTCTGCCTCCCAGGTTCAAGCGATTCTCCTGCCTCAGCCTCCCAAGTAGCTGGGACTACACGCGCCCACCACCGTGCCCAACTAATATTTATATTTTTAATAGAGACAGGGTCTCACCATATTGGCCAGGCTGGTGTTGAACTCCTATTCTCAGGTGATCCACCTGCCTCGGCCACCTAAAGTGCTGGGATTACAGGCATGAGCCCTCGCACCCAGCCAAGGGACAGTTTCTCACTTTGTTACCCAGGCTGGAAGGCAGTGATGTAATCACAGCTCACTGCAACCTCAAACTCCTGGGCCTCAGGCAATCCTGCCTCAGCCTCACAAGCAGCTGAGACTACAGGTGTGTGTCACAATTGATTATTGGTTGATTGATTGTAGAGACAAGGTCTTGTTTTGTTGACCAGGCTGTAATTTTTAAAATGTTTATTAATAAGGCTGGGCGAGGTGGCTCACGCCTGTAATCCCAGCACTTTGGGAGGCCAAGGTGGGTGGATCATCTGAGGTCAGGAGTTCAACAACGTGGAGAAACCCTGTCTCTACTAAAAATACAAAAACTAGCCAGGTGTGGTGGTGCATGCTTGTAATCCCAGCTACTTGGGAGGCTGAGGCAGGAAAATTGCTTGAACTTGGGAGATGGAGATTGCAGTGAGCTGAGATCGTGCCATTGCACTCCAGCCTGGGCAACAAGAGCAAAACTCCATCTCAAAAAAAAAAGTTTTATTAACAAACCAAATATATTTAGTCTTTCCATAAAGTTTAAGAAGCCAAGAACAAACTTATATTTATGTTCAGCAATCAGTTTTATCATTTTTCTTCTCAGCTCTTCCTTTTTGGGCTCTGTATGGCAAAAAAAGTGAAATTTTTATGCCAGGCAGAGATTCCTTATAGTATTTTTCTAAGCTTTAAGTTGTTGACCTGTTTGATATAACAGCCTTTTGCAAACATTTACCTTGTTCTTTTCCTTTTAAATTATTAATTTTTCAATTAAGTGTTCTATCATTGTAAGCAATTGTTAGGAAAACTTAAATTTACATTTCCTAAAGCTATCTAAGTTGTTGGTTTCCATGGAGCTGTTATAATTTGTAAAATCATTAATTTGAAAGCCTTTTTCCAGTTAAGAAATTTGAGACTTTAAGATTTTTTTTAAAAACTATCATGACTGGAATGCCATAAGCAGTGAGTTTTATCTCAACACCAGTAGACATGTCAGCAGATTGAAAGTAAAGTAGGGTGAAAAAAAAATAAAGGCCGGGTACTGTGGCTCACGCCTGTAATCCCAGCACTTTGGGAGGCTGAGGAGGGTGGATCATCTGAGGTCAGGAGTTTGTGACTAGCCTGGCCAACATGGTAAAACCCCGTCTCTACTAAAAATACAAAAAGTATCAGGGAGTGGTGGCACATGCCTGTAATCCCAGCTACTCAGGTGGCTGAGGCAGGGGAATTGCTTGAACCCGGGAAGCAGAGGTTGCAGTGAGCCGAGATCGCACCATTGCACTCCAGCCTGGGCAACAGAGTGAGATCTGTCTCAAAAAATTAAATTAAAAAAAATTTAAAAACCCAAGAAATATATTTGCCAGTAACAGCCCGAAGGAGATGGGTGGTAGCATAGCTGTATTGGACTAAGGAAATGTCTCCAGATGGTAACTCAAATCCACAGGAACAAATGAAGGAACCAGAAATGATAAGTAAGAAGGTTGATATAACAAAAGCTATACATATATACTTGCTATCTTTTCTTCTTTCAGCTTATTTAAAAGACATAAAATTATATAATGTAATGATTATGACAATGTACTGTTGCATTTGTAACATTTAAAAATGGAATAGTATAACAGTAGTAACACAAAAATGGGGGACAAGAAATATAGCTATATAGGAGTAACAGGTCAATATCTCACTGAAATTAAATTAGTTGAAATCTGAGGTTGATAAGTTACATATGGCAAGCCTGAGAGCAACCACTAAAGGAATAATTTTTAAAATTTATTAAAAACTATTAAATAAATTAAAATGCTACTTTGAAAATAATCACTTAATGCAAAAGAAAGCAGTAAATGTAAACTGAGGAAGAAAAGGATAGGAAGTGTACAGAAAACACGGTGGCTCATGGCTGTAATCTTAGCACTCTGGGAGGCCAAGGCAGGCAGATCACAAGGTCAAGAGATCAAGACCATCCTGGCCAACATGGTGAAACCCCATCTCTACTTAAAATACAAAAATTAGCTGGGTGTGGTGGCCCATGCTTGTAGTCCCAGATACTCGGGAGGGTGAGGCAGTGGAATTGCTTGAACTCAGGAAGCAGAGGTTGCAGTGAGCGGAGATCTTACCACTGCACTCCAGCCTGGGCGACAGAGCGAGACTCCATCTCAAAAAAACAAAACAAAACCACAGTAAACAGCAAATGTAAATCCAACTATCCAACTATTATTCATATTAATTCAACTTGATTCATTTTTAATATTATATTAATAATATATTAATATGTAATAATAAATTAATAATAATAACCAAAACTGACTCAAGAAAAAAAAAAGACAATCTGAATAGACTTACAGCAAGTAAAAAGACTGAATAAATAATCTAAAACCTAACTACAAAGAAAAGCTAAAGATTGCTTCACTGGTCAATTCTACCAAACATTTAAAGATGGATTTATACCAATTATTTTCAAACTCTTTCAAACAATAGGAAGGATATTTCCCAATTTATTCTATGAAGCCAGTATTACTGTGATAGCAAAGCTGAACAATGACATCACGAGAAAAGTAAAGACCAATATCCCTTTAGAAAATGGACGTAAAAATCCTCAGCGAAATAGTAGCAAATCATACCCAGCAGCGTATAAAAATAATCACGAGAATACCTCATTTTCTTGTGTTTTGCAGATACTGTTTTTTGCAAATTGAAGACTTGTGGCAGCCCTGTGTTGAGCACGTCATTGGTGGCATTCTTCTAATACCAGGTACTCACTTCATGTCTCTGTGTCACATTTTGGAAATTTTAGCAATTCTTCAAACTTTTTCATTGTTGTTATATCTGTTGTAATGATCTGTGATCACTGATCTCTGATGTTGCTATTGGAATTGTTTGGGGGCACCATGAGCTGCACCCATAGAAGATAGCAAACTTGTTGGAATAAATGTGGTGTGTGTTCTGACTGCTCCACTGACTGCCCATTCCCTCATTTCTATCCCTCTCCTTTGACTTCCCTGTTCCCTGAGACACAACAATATTGAAATTAGTCCAATTAATAACACTACAATGGCTTCTAAGTGTTCAAGAGAAAGGAAGCATCACACATCTTCCACTTTATATTAGTCGGTTGTCACATTGCTATAAAGGAATACCTGAGGCTGGGTAATTTATAATGAAAAGAGGTTACATGGACTATTGGTTATGCAGACTGTAGAATCATGGCATCACCATTGCTTGGCTTTTGGGAAGGCCTCAGGAAGCTTTTACTCATGGTGGAAGGCAAAGTGGGAGCAGGCATATCACACGGTGAAAGCAGCAACAAGAGAGAGTTGAGGTGAGGGGAGATGCCACACACTTAAAGGACCACATCTCATGTGAACTCAGAGTGAAAGTTCACTTATCACTAAGGGGATGGCCCAAACCATTCATAAGGGACTGGCCCCCACGATCGAGACACCTCCCGCCAGGCCCCACCTCCAAGACTGGGGATTACATTTCAACATGAGATTTGGACAGGGACATATAATCAAACTATATCAAAATTGAAAGCTAGAAATGGTTAAGCTTAGTGAAGAAATGTTGAAAGCCAAGATAGGCTAAAAAAAAAAAAAAAAAAAAAAGCCTTCTGTATCAAACAGCCAGGTTTTGAATGCAAAGGAAAAGTTCTTGAAGGAAATTAAAAGTGCTTCTCTGGGGGATACATGAATGATATTAATAAGTGAAACAGTCATATTGCTGACATGGGGAAAGTTTTAGTGATTCACACAGAAGATCAAACCAGCCACAAAATTTCCTTAAGCCAAAGCCTAATCCAGAGCAAGGCCCTAACTCTCTGTAAGTCTATGAAAGCTGAGAGGTGAAGAAGCTGCAGAAGAGAAGTCTGAAGCTAGCAGAGGTTGGCTCATGAAATTTAAGAAGCTAAATCGAGGCTGGGTGTGGTGGCTCATGCCTGTAATCCCAGCACTTTGGGAGGTCAGGGTGGGCAGATCATGAAGTCAGGAGATCAAGACCATCCTGGCCAACATGATGAAACCCCGTCTCTACTAAAATACAAAAAATTAGCCCAGTGTGGTAGCACGCACCTGTATTCCCAGCTACTTGGGAGGCTGAGGCAAGGGAATTGCTTGAACCTGGGAGGCAGAGGTTGCAGTGAGCTGAGACTGCGCCAGTGCCCTCCAGCTTGGTGACAGGGAGACTGCATCTCAAAAAAAAAAAAAAAAAAGAAGCAGCTGAGTCTATAACATGTAGAATTGGAGAGCAGGCATCTCTGTCTTGTTCCTGATCTTAGGAGAAAATCATCCAGTCTTTCTTCACCATTAGTCATGATATTAGCAGTGGGTTTTTAAATTTTGTTTAGTTTTTTAATTTTTTGCTGTGGGTTTTTCATGGATGAGCTTTATCAGGTTGAAGAAGTTTCCTTCGATTCCTAGTTTTTATCATAAAAGAATGTAAATTTTAGATTTTGTTACATGCTTTTTCAGTGCCTACTGAGATCATCATGTGGCTTTTGTGTTTGTTTTTGTTGTTTTTTTTTTTTAAGACAGGGCTTCACCATGTTGGCCAGGCTGGTCTTGAACTCCTGACCTCGGGTGATGCACCCGCCTTGGCCTCCCAAAGTGCTGAGATTACAGGTGTGAGCCACCATGCCTGGCCGGCTTTTGTGTTTTATTCTTTTTTTTTTGAGATGGATTCTTGCTCTGTTACCCAGGCTGAAGTACAATGGTGTGATCTTGGCTCACTGCAATCTCCACCTCCTGGGTTCAAGCAATTCTTCTGTCTCAGCCTTCCTAGCAGGGGGGATTATAGGTGCCTACTACCACACCCGGCTAACTTTTGTATTTTTGGCAGAAACAGGGTTTCACCATGTTAGTCAGGCTGTTCTCCAACTCCTGACCTCCAGTGATCCACCCGCCTCGGCCTCACAAAGTGCTGGGGTTATAGATGTGAGCCACCACGCCTGACCCTGCTTTCAGTTCTTTTGAGTATATTCTGAGAAGTGGAATTGTTGAATCATATGGTAATTCTATGTTTAATTTTTTGAGGAACTGCCAGATTGTCTTATACAATGGGTATATTACTTTACATATGGTAGTTGTTATGTAGCCAAATTATGTAAATAAATTATTTGCTATAGGAAATTGACACTTGGATACTCTAAACCAATATAGAAAGTACATCTCTCTCAGTAAAATTGTATGACGTATCAAAGGGTTGTCTGCCAAACACTTCTAATTACCACAGTGATTAATTACCAGTATCCAGAACCTTAGGTATATGTGTGTTGGAGAGGTGGGTCAGAAAAGAGGAGGTTAGGCAGAATCAGCAAGTAGCAAAATCATTTCTACATTCTGCCATGTGCGGTGGCTTGCACCTATGATTTCAGCCCTTCAGGAGGTCTAGGCGGGTGGATCACTTGAGCTCAGGAGTTTGAGACCAGCCTTGGCAACATGACAAAACCTCATCTCTACGAAAAATACAAAAATTAGCCAGGCATGGTGGTGTGCATCTATAGTCCCAGCTGCTTGGGATGCAGAGATTGTAGTGAGCCACTGGGTGACAGAGCGAGACTCTGTTTCAGTAAATAAATAAATAAATAAATAAATTCAACATCCTGCAACTCTATTTCTGTTTGGTTCATCTGACACTGAAGATCAAAGGAGGTGAATAATGAAGATATAGTGAGGAGGATAAAAGGCAGAGGAATGTGGTGAGGTTAGACAGTGGAACTGGACTAGTCTGCTGATTCTTATGTACTTAGTGTGAAATCAATGTCAGCAAGGCAGTTTTCCTTCCTCCTCCATATCATCTTATACTATCTCAGAGTCTGTTTCCTTGCTAAAGCTTGTAGAATCTATAAATTATATAACTGACTTAAGACCTTTAAACGAATTGAACTTGCAGGTGAAATACAAATTTACAACGAGCTTAAACATTTATTAGAGATGGTAAGAGAGAGAGCAGAGATTGAAATGTTTTATTATTTTATTCTTCTTCCATCAGACTAGTCGTCTCCTGAAGCCATGGGAAATCACAGTGTTTTGGTATCTGGAGAGAGGCGAATGCAAAGGCATATCCGCAATTTTTATTTCTGGTGGGCCTTTTTTCAAGACGACTTTACGATCTTCCCCATGGCAAAGCCTTTCACTGTGATTCAAAAACAGAGAGTCTTCTAGAGGGCCAGTATGGATCCCACACACCTCTGCTTGCTAAGAGAAAAGAAAAATCTGCTGTGTATCACATCAAACATCATTTTCTTGTTAGATTAAGGAGGAAATTTCACCAGGAGCTGTGGCTCATGCCTGTAATCCCAGCACTTTGGGAGGCCAAGACAGGAAGATTATTTGAGCGCAGGAGTTTGAGACCAGCCTGGGCAATATAGCAAGACCCCATCTATACAAAAAATAAAAAAATTAGCTGGGTGTCTGTGAGGTTGAGGCAAGAGAATCCCTCGAGCCTGGGAAATCAAGGCTGCAGTGAGCTATGATCACATCACTGCACTTCAGCCTGGGCAACAGAGTGAGACCCTGTCCCCTCTCCAAAAAGATGGAAGTTTCCCAATAGTTTTTCTGACTATCCCTGTTGAGAAGGAAGCTCTGCTGAACAGAGGGACATCCCTTTTCTAAAAGCAATGCTTTGTGGGTCAGTGTGATCTGACTACCAGAGAGAGCCATACACACTATAAAGATGATGTATTTGGAGGCAGATTGTTGAACTTTAGCTTCACTACTTAATGTGACCTTTTCAAGTCATTTACTCCTAGAAGACTCAGTTTTTTCTTTTTCTTTCTTTCCTTCTTTTCTTTCTTTTTTTTTTTTTTGAGATGGAGTTTCTCTCTTGTTGCCCAGGCTGGAGAGCAATGGCACGATCTCAGCTCACTGCAGCCTCTGCCTCCCAGATTCAAGCGATTCTCCTGCCTCAGCCTCTGGAGTAGGTGGGATTACAGGCATACACCACCATGCTCAGATAATTTTTTTTTTTTTGTATTTTTAGTAGAGACGGGGTTTCTCCATGTTTGTCAGGCTGATCTCGAACTCTTGACCTCAGGTTATCTGCCTGCCTTGAGCCTCCCAAAGTGCTGGGATTACAGGCGTGAGCCACTGCGCTTGGCCAATTTTTTCACATATAAAATGGGAATATTAAAGGATTCTTTGAGTAGCAAATAAAATATATGTGAATGAAAAAGCTCAGCATATATATATATATATAATTTTTTTTTTTTTTTTCACAGACAGGGCCTCACTGTCACCCAGGCTGGAGTGCAGTGGTGCAATCATAGCTCACTGCAGCCTGGAACTCCTAGGCTCAAGCAATCATCCTGCCTCAGCCTTCCAAGTAGCTGAGACTACGGCACACGCT
>PVKP010025427.1:0-33685 GCA_004027715.1 Plecturocebus donacophilus | reverse complement strand
TGGGAGTGATGAGGAGGAAGGTTGCAATTGATTTACTGTTAAATATTACCAAGTGTACAGTGAAAGCAGAGGCACAGAGTGACAGTAGCTGGGACTGGATGGTAGACAGGCATAGACAGTAGGCATGAGAGTCAGTGAAAAGCTCTCTCTTGCTTTTTCTTGATGAGTATATGTGCAGTTTTATTCAATGTATTATTTAGGTGATCTCTGTGGTCCTGCAACTTTGCCCTACAAGGTCTAGCTAATAATTTTCTTAGCACCTATAGTTCTCAGTTTGGCTGATTGGAGGTGTGGACTTGAAACCTCGTAGGGTAGAGTTCATAGTCACTACCACAACAATTCTTTTTTACCTCTCTATTCTATTTATCATGAAAAGAGTTACAAATATTCTCTATCTTATTAACTTCTGAATCCTTTCAAAACTATAGAATTTACTTTAGAACAGCAGGATTCAAACATAACAGGTTGTTAAATCACAGACTTCTGGATTGCTGGTCCCAACTCCACACTTTCAGATTCAGAATATCTGGGATGTGGCCAGTCTGCGTTCCTAACAAGTTCTCAGGTAATGCTGATGCCTTCAATCCACTGGTCTAGTTTGGGACCATGTTGATGTTATACGACTCTTCTTAAACCGGCTTCAATTTATTTAATCTCATGGACTTAAACAAGATGGTATAGTGAGAAAAATGGGCTATGGATTTAGGCAGACCTTGGGCCATATTCAAAATCTAGTGTTTAGCAGCTGTGTGACCTTGGCAACTGTTACACCTCCTTTGGTCTCACTTTACTCAGCTTCAAAATGTATAGAAAAATTTCTATTCAAAATATAGTAATAGACAATGTCATTGGGTGTTGTTATTCACCAAATGTTTGTGTCCCTCTCCCCCGAATTCATATGTGAGGCCTTAATCCCCAGTATGATGATATTAGAAGGTGATGACTTTGGCAGGTAACTGGATGGAGTTAAGGTCATGAAGGGGCACCATGATGGGATTAGTGCCCTAATAAGAAGAGGAAGAGCTCAGAGCTTTCTCTGTCATGTGAGCACACTGTGAGAAAGGCAGCAGCAGTCTGTAAGCCAGGAAGAGGGCCCTCATCAAGAACTCATCTTTGCTGGCATCTTGATCTCTTGGTCTTTTTTTTTTTTTTTTTTTTTGAGATGAAGTCTTGCTCTGTCGGCCAGGCTGGAGTGCGGTAATATGATCACTGCAACCTCCACCTACCAGGTTCAAGCAATTCTCCTGCCTCAGCCCTCCTAATGGGTGGGACTAAAGGAGCTCGCCACCACAGCTGGCTAATTTTTATTATTTTCAGTAGAGACCAGGTTTCACCATGTTGGTCAGGCTGGTCTTGAACTCCTGACCTCAGGGGATTGGCCCCTCTTAGCCTCCCAAAGTGCTGGGATTACAAGCATGAGCCACCACACCCAGCCCTGATCTTGGTCTTCCAGCCTGTAGAACCAAGAGAAATAAGTTTCTGTTGTTTAAGCCACTGACTCTATGGTATTTTGTTACAGCAGCCTGAGCTGATGAGAACAGTTGCTAACTTTGTCTCATACTCTTTGCTAAGTGGTTCATTTGCATCATCTTATTTAATTCTCATGAACAAATCCTCTCTATTTTACGTTTTGACTTTGAGGCATGGTAAGGTTTAGGCTACATGGGTTTAAGCTGAAGGGTCAGTAGTTGAATGAACTAGGGGAATGCATTTCCAAAGGCTTTGCCTTTAATCTCTACCGTATGCTTTCCTTTGTATTTGGGCTTTTGTTGCTGCCTAACATATGTCCAAGTAAGTACTCTGGTCTTGTCAGGCTAATTATCTACCTTCTTACCTCCCTTCCTTCCATGTTCATTGCCAACAGGCACATATTCTCTAGCTTCTAGTGAGTGTTCACTCACTGCCAACAATCATAGTGAATAAGCCCTCTCCCTCTAAGCCTTCTCAGACAATGCAGTTTGTAATGATTCAACTGTGTTATAGTAATGGAACCCCTAGTATTTTTTTTCTTTCCCATCTCTCTTATAGAACATTCATTCTATGGTTATGCGCACTCATATTATACTGCAATTATTTCTCATATTTATGTCAATTTTTCAGCCTTGTTTGAAGGGTATTAGAGAGGAACAGTGATCTTTTGAATATTCCAGTGCACCTAATATAAGGCTAGATGGATAAGAGTACTCACACAGAGACAATCTCATAGGCTTTAGCCTCCACTCAATGCTAGTCTGCATGTTCATAACCCAACTCAATATACAAACTTGCAATGAAATCAGTTTAGAAAATATGTCAACCATATCCAGTTGACATTTTCAGTCACTACTTTATTCAAGATGTCAACTTGATTTGTAAAATGAAGGTACGTTGTTTCTACAAAGAACTTTATATTTTGCTCAAGCAAGTAAGCCTCAAAAGTAATCAAAAATAATATCTGAATAAAGACTTCTGGAATAAAGTAGATTCTTAAGGAGACAGATGCAAAAGCATTGGAGGCTGATTGGTACTCCTAGTCCAAATGGAGACTTTTACCAAGCATTTGTTTGTGTGCCATTGGTGCTGTATGGATTCTTTATGCATCACATATTGTATCATGATGTATAACATCATGGGAGAGTTATTTGTAATTCCCATTTTACAGGTGAGGAAACTGAGTTTTAGAGAGGTTGAATAACCAGCCTAAGGCTATTAGGAGATTGGGATGGCATCCAAACCTAATCTGTCTCACTACAAAATACATCCGAACTTGACCACAATTCTACATCATTTGCCTCACAAGATTTCAAAACAATGCCTAAATGATCACTCTACTCAATGACCAAATTATTCAAACAAGATGTCTCAGTCCCTTTCATGCTGCTGTCACAGAGTACCTGAGCCTGAGTAATTTATAAAGAATGGAAATTTATTTCGTACAGTTCTGGAGGCTGGAAAGTCCAAGGTTGAGGGGCTAGCATCTTGTGAGGGTTTTCTTGCTGCTTGGTGGAAGACAGAAAGGCAAGAAAACGTGAGAGCACAAGAGAGGGCTGGACTCTCATTTATGACACGCCCAATCTTACTGTAGCAAATCCACTCCCACAATAACAACATTAACTCATTCATGAGGATTCCACCTCTTAAAAGTCCCACCTCTCAATACAATTGCATTGGGGACTAAGTTTCCAACACATAAACTTTGGGAGATATATTCAAACCATAGTACAGGTATTTGCACTACATAACAAATAAATAAATATATAAGTCCCCTTAAAACCATATTTTTCTTTTCACTTGTAAAGTGGAGTCATGATATAGCTGAAAAAATAAAAAATATAAAAGTTTAATAATTTGGTAGAAATATTTTGGGCTTTTAGTTCAATTGTGAAACTTGACCTAGTCATAAAGATTCTTATAAATAGCTGACGAGTTCACTTTGAGTTCAGAAAGCCACATATTCATTTTAAGTACTCATTTCATTGTCTCTAAAGGCCTAATTCAGTTATTTTCTTTTAGTTATCAAGAAAATGTTGGTGCATACTGAAAAAAAACTGTCTTGTTATTTTCTTAAATAGTTACTTTATGTAAAAATAATTACCAATATAGGAAGAATAGGCATATGGAGGAGAAATGTACTGCTCCCAGCCACCTAATTATTGCAGCTTGGAAACTATGTTATTTTAAGTCTACTACTCTTTCTTGTCACCTTTTCAAAATGTTGCCTGATAAATATAATTCCCCCTCAGAGGTCTATAAACCTATTGATTAGATATCTTAAATTGTGCAAGAACACATAAGAATGCCCAAACTGATTCACACCAACAGACAATTGAGCCTTGTCATCAGTCTTTGCAAAATTATCAAATATAAAAATAATTTCTTAGATTTATATAACTTTAATGTAATTTGAATACATTAAAATGGACCATGCCAAATACACTGAGACCTTCTAGTATAATTCATTCTAGTGTGCAGTTTAGGATAGAATAGTTTCATCTTGGACCCTACTGGATACAGGAATATGTAGAACTATGTGAGCAACTTTAGCTAACACTATCTCCTTAACAGCAGAATGCATGACAAGGATGCTGGTTTTGAAATATATAGATGTTATAATGGCCCATTTACATAAGCAATAATACATGTAGGATTTGGTAATAGCAGACTCTGACATAGCACTTGGTCTGGACCAAGCTAGCCTCTAATTTATATTAATAGTAATGCTCTTTATGATGTAGACACAAATAGCTGAATTATACAGATGAGGAAACTGAGACACAAAGTTTTTAAAGCATTTATCCAAGGTAATAACAGCTCATAAGTCTCAGGGAGCTCGATTTAAGCCACTCTGTTTGCTTCCACAGTACATATTTCTAAGCAGCAAGACTCATTCCTCCTCAACTTGAATATATAAGAATAGAAATGAGGCTGAGTTGCCTTTAGCCAAGTTTGAGAGATATGAAGTTTGCTGAATCTTAAATTAAAATATTGTATAGTAAAAGTGTTTGCCAACTCCTCTCAAATGAAACTCCTCAGAACAGAGATGTCTCCTGTAGCACTTCATTTGTGAGTTAAAAATTGGCAATAAAATAAAGATGGTGGCTACTGTGAAGCACGGCATAAAAAGACTTCTTTCCAAATTATGATTAGAACATACAATTAACCAAGAATAAATTACATTATACAACTCTTTATCAAAAGAGCTTTGATTGAAGCTAGCGATGTAACATTGAGATGTAGAAAATAGTAAAGGAAGCACAGGGTAACACTAATCAAAAAGGTAGGATGAAGCTGGGAGATAAAGACCAGAGGAAAGCACCACGTGCATGGTGTCCACTGAATACCAATGAATTATATTTAAATTCTGACATGCCCAGGAGAATCCATGGAGTAGCAGCAGTAGGTGTTGGAGTACCATGCTCTTTCCAAGGAAGTTTACAAAACAAACAAAATAAATAAAACACATGAAAAAAATTAGCTAAAGATAAAGAAAAATCAGGATGCTGGAGAGCCAAGTGAAGAATCAGATGGACTTCATTGCAGGCCATCGGCAGACCTAAAAAGACTGCTAGATTTTTTTTTTTTTTTTTTTTTTTTAAAGAATAAGGAGTTAATTAAAAGCGGACAGGTTGGTAGAATGGGAGAAGGGTTTGTTTTGCCAAACATGATAAAGAAAGAGACCCTTTGGAAGTACAAGCTGGAAAGAAGGATGACTCCAGGAAGAGCACCACACATTAGGGTAGCCTGGCTGAAACATTTCTAAGTCTTGCATTGATACCACAGTTGATTGGACTAATCTAGCTGGTAAAGCTTCTTCAGGCACAGGCTTTCTGAGGCTGCACGAGGAAAAAATAATAGAAATTTGTTTTTCAAACAAGCTTTTGTAAGTTATAGGCCTCTTTTGCCAGAGCTTACAAATGACTCTTCAAGGAACTGTGTGCAAGTTAAATAAGGTTACTATTAAATAATGATAACAAATAATCATTTGAGTAAGAGTCTTTAATCTAGGAGCTGTGAACAATGTGATTTTCAGGAGATCCTAAGCCCCCTTAAAAATCATGTGCATAATTTTGTGTGTGGAATGAGAGTGTATTCATCTGCTAGGACTGTCTTAACAAAATACCACAGACTAAGTGGCTGAAACAACAGTAATTCATGGTTTCATAGTTCCGGAAGCTGGAAGTTCAAAATCAAGATGTCAGCAGGGCTGGTTTCCTTTGAGGCCTTCTCCCCTAGGCTTGTAGATGGCCACCTTCTCTCTGTGTCCTCAGATGACCTTTTCTTTGGTCATGTGCATTCCTGGTATCTCTTTGTATGTTCAAATTTCTTCTCATAAGACACAAACCAGATTGGATTAGGCCCTACCCTTATGACATTATTTAGCCTTAATTGCCTCATTAAAGGCCTGATCTCCAAAAATTCTAAGAAACTAGGGGTAGGACATCAACACAGGAATTTCAGGGGGCCACAAGTCAACTCCCAGTAGAGAGCTTGTAGTTCTCATCTCAAAAAGACAAATGATTCAGACAAAAATTAAGAACCAGTAGTTTGAAGTCAAAGTGTCTGTTTTTTTGTTTTGTTTTGTTTTGTTTTGGTGTCATACTTCTTAAAAGCTTGCATCATACAGTATTTGGCTACCTAAATATAGATCATTGGTATATAACATTAGGCAGTTATTAGATAAGGAATACTGATCCCTTTCTCGCTAATACTGGTTCTCTGACATGGTTTTCATAACATAGGCCCTCTTGTCCTCTTGTTGGGCCAAAGTCCAAAAGTCCATTTTGGACTTTTCCAAAATATCTGGTCTTATGGCCTCTGTGCTGAGTACTCAGTTCTGCCACTACGGCACGAAAGCAGCAATAGACAATACATAAACAAATGGGTGTGGCCGTGAAATAAAACTTTATTTATGGACATTGATATTAATTTCATATAATTTTCCATATTACAATATATCATTCTTCTTTTGACTTTTCTTCAACTATTAAAAACTATGAAAACCATTATTTTTTCATAGGTTGTAGAAAAACAAGCAGAGGGCCAAATATGGCCCATGGACCATAGTTTGCTGACCCCAGTTTAGAAAAAAGAACCAGTCCCAAGGAACTATGCTGGAGAATTTAGAACTATTTCTCTAATGAGAATCATCACAAGAAAAGTTTTATAGATTGTCTCCTCTTTATTGTTGTGTCCACCATTATACATTAAGGTAGAAGACATCTTGCCAACTATGCACAGATGTGGTTTCCCCCCAAAACCTGCAGGCACTCACTTTTTATGCTTTAATACAAAGTAACACTAATAGAATCTTCTGTTCTGATCTGTACTAATGTAGACACTGGAGGTAAATGGTGAACTTACGTAGAAAATCTTCCTGTCTCTCTGGAGCCTATATATTCCTTATTTCTCTTCAATAGTTATGAGAGGAGAAAGTAATTAAAACTTACTGAGCACCCACCTAGAGCTAGATGCGATACACTGAGGTATGCCATTAGGAATTGCCAATAAAATGCAGGCTGTGCACTGCCCAAGTCTCTGACTCTGTTAAAGTGAAGCTACCCAGACCTGTGAGATAGGGAGCACCTTTTTAGGAATACAGAAGTTTATTTTAAGTCACATTGCTCTTAAAAACAAGACAAGGTATAGTGTTGTTTGCCTCCAAAATCCATCTCTTCCTTTATTTAATTTTGTCTTCCAAGGTAATATTTGTCAGTATTAAGCAAAACAAAACAAACATAACACACACTATGATACATTATTCTTGGAGAATATAAAACAGGTTGAGGTCAAATGCAAGTCCAATTTACTCAGAGCTCTATCTGTTGGGAGTTCTCTGATAGCCCCACTATAAACATTAATTAAGGAGATTTAATTAAATGTAATCAAATTTTTTCCCTAGTAGTATCATGTCTCCACTTAGCCTTATTTCTTAGGTAAATTTTATACCATACCTTTCCCAAGGTTTTTCCTTTCTCAACTTGCTTACATTCTGCAGGCCATAACGTAATTTTGAGATTTTGTATGAGCCTTTTATGACCATATTTATGTTACAAGCAAGCATATGAAAATGAAGCCCTTACATTTCCATTTAACAAGCAAGCAAGCAAGTTGATGCTCAAGCTGGAGCAGACTTTGATGTTGCTAAGTAAAGACTATGTCTGACTCTAAACTTAGACCAGATTGGAAGGCAACATGATAAAATGAAGAAGAAAGATTGGGGGGTCTTAAATTTTAAAACTGTCTAGAGTTATGAGCCTGTCCAAGTCATGTCCCACACTGGGACTCTTCTTTCTTAATTAGTAAAGTGACATTTCCTTCAACCTCCAACATAACATGAGTCTTCTCCTTCTGTGAACTAAACAGATGTATCTAGATAGAAAAATCTCCATAAGGTCCATTAAGTGACCTGGCTTGAAATGGACTCCTTGTCTATTATCTGGGGCAATGTTTGGATAGTATGTGAACTGAATTTTGCAAGAAAAATTGTGGAATAATTAAAATACCTCTAGGATTATTGTGAGAAGTAGACAAAGATACATGCATGCTTAGTACAGAGAGCCAAGGGTAAGTATGTCTAGTATGTGACTGTGAATGGCATTATTATTATTATTATTATTATTTTGAGATGGAGTCTAGTTCTGTCACCCAGGCTGGAGTGCAGTGGCATAATCTCGGCTCACTGCAACCTTCGCCTTCCGAATTAAAGGGAGTCACTTGCCTCAGCCTCCTGAGTAGATGGGATTACAGGTGCCTGCCACCATGCCCAGCTAATTTTTCATATTTTTAGTAGAGACAGGGTTTCACCATGTTGGTCAGGCTGGTCTGAAACTCCTGACCCCATGATTCACCTGCCTTGGCCTCCCAAAGTGCTGGAATTGCAGGCGTGAGCCACTACGCCTGGCGTGAGCCACTGCGCCTGGCGTGAACAGCATTATTCTTAATAGTCATTCTCAAGCTAAGAAAGCTCCAGTGGGCAGACAGCTGCCAAGTGTGGTAGGTAGATAATTCACAATCAGAGCTACAGCTGTTAAGCATGTCCAAGAAGTGTAGGAAGATCTCATGGGTAGCCATGTCCATGGAAGATTGCATGGTGAGTCCAGAGCAGAGCTGGAGGTGAGTGATAGTGTGAGGCCAAACCAGCTTAATATGTTTGTTCCCACAGATAGTTCCAGACTGCTGGACTGACTAGGTCTCCATCTGAGCCAACCTTACTTCATTGATCTCTGCAAGTTTTCTCATTTGTATCCTTCGGTGCCGTTGGGGTAGGCTGAATAATGCTCCCAACAAGATGTCCATGTCCTAATCCCAGAACCTGTGAGTATGTTATCTGACATGGCACAGGGACTTTGCAGATGTCACTAAGTAACGGAGCTTCAGATGGGGAGATTACCCTGCATCATTAGATGGGTGAAATATACTCACAATGGGCCCTGTGATAGGAAGCAGAGGGGTCTTCATTAAAGAAAGCAGTACAACAGCAGAAGCAGAGGTAGGAGGGATGTGAAGATGGTAGCAGCAGCTGGAGGGATTTCATTGCTGAAAAGGGACCATGAACTAAGGAATTTGGGCAGCACTTAGAAGCTGGGAAAGTCAAGGAAACAATTTTTGCCCAGAGCTTTGAGAAGGAACACATCTTTATCAACTCATTTTAGACTTCTGACTGCCAGAAGTGTAAAATAATGTATTATTGTTGTTTATACACCCTTTGACCGTAAATCCCCTTTCTCAGGGATACTTTTGTTCATTACTTATATCTAATGTTAAAACCTATAATCTAGTTA
Organism: Plecturocebus donacophilus; assembly: GCA_004027715.1. NCBI lineage: Eukaryota > Metazoa > Chordata > Mammalia > Primates > Pitheciidae > Plecturocebus > Plecturocebus donacophilus. The sequence continues at coordinate 24,425 of PVKP010025427.1, read as the reverse complement.
TAAACAAAAGTTAAATAAGATACTTATGTCTAAACAAGGTATAGGTATTATAAATATATAAATGTCTATGTTTTTACACTTAGTGTGTAAATTTATATATTTATACTACTTCTAAATATATAAACAGCATACTTATATCTAAGGTTAACACCTATATATAATCAAAAAATAAACAAGAGTTGCAGGTCTAATAATTACTTAATATTCTTCTAAGGATTTCTCACATCTCCATGATAATCACATCAGTGAGTCTTACAATCAGCTCTCAAAGTATAGTCTGATATTCTTTAAATTCAGGTTCTTTGGTGGAAGGTCACAGACACCTTTTTGTGCTACCAGTTAGTACAAACAGCTACCAGCTCAATAGGTCAGTCTTCCTAACAGTAGGTCTTCAGGCCCACCTGAAATGCAAAAACCCCCTTGTTATTTTGGAATGCTCTTAAAGGAATGCTTCACATGAGCCCCAAGGTGGTCTGTCAGCAGGAATCACTGACCTGGCCCTAGTGCTTTCTCTGGCTCCATCTTCCATGTCTTCATCCCTACTCATCCTCCTTAGAAAACTCTCCACAGCCACGGCACTGGTAACTCCAATGTTCCTGGGTGCACCCAAAGCTTCCCAGACTCCAGGTACTCAGATATCACAGGAGATATGTAGGACTGAAAGAGATTTTGCTCTTCCACACTTGCTTAAAGGCCCTGGAGATCACCCTATATCCAGTTTCACATGAAATCTCTGAGTAACACTATCAACTTTGGCCTCTACTTACTTCTCACTTTAGTCGGTTGGAACAGTTCAGCCACTTACAGTGAGGGATGAAGTCTAAACCTCCTCACCCCTCTCCTAGTCTCTCACCACTAGATCCTTCTCTCTTCTTTCCAAGTCACAGAGCAAACTCTCATGCATAGGAATGGTTAAGTGATCTATTTTGATTGAAGGGGAAGTATTTTTCTAGACTGGATGTAGGGAGATTAAGAAATTGTTAGGCTTGAACGGTTGGTAGTGACCTATACCTGCACCCTCATTGTTTTATCCAAAGAATTTGGTTTGATAATATGTTGCTGTTGTTGCTTCTCAGGTTCTCTGCCCTTCTACTCTCAATACTGCTGATACTTGACCCTGACTTATGAGGAAACTGGGGAAGGCCTACTCCAATAATTCACAGTGCATTTGGAGGTCATTTGAAAAGTCCTCACATTAAGACAGACCTCCGAATAAGAATTCCTCTGCTGCTTTGAGTGTTGGAGTCTAGTCATGTTACTATTTATGATACCAATACTGGTTTGTGTCATGTATTTAGCTACTGTTCTAAAGGAAAGTCAGCCTGCTTTTGCACGTATATTTTTATACATATATATTCTCAATATAACATCAAGTAGTGTAGGAACTGAAGATCTGACTTGTGGACTCCATATTTCTCATGGCATCTGTGGTGAAGATGCGGATGGTGTTGGGCTTGTAGGCTGTGGTGACCTAAGACCAGTATCTGTTACAATTCAGTGATTGCTTCAGAAGTTTTGATCGAGTGACACATTGAGATCAGACTCAGTGGCCAAAGAAGAATCTTATTGCAATGAGAATCAATGGACCATTTTGTTTATAGGGTAGTCTAGACTGAGGCCAGAGAAGTAATTTTCATGGGAAGAAGTTAGTCTTTTTTCTTTAAAAAGGAAAAGAAAACCACCACAACTTTTGTATTTTTTCTCTCCTCCTTCCTCACCTTTGAGAAAAGATGACAGAAAGGGAAGAACAATGAAAGTGAAAAGCAAAACTTTTAAACATAACTCTAAAACTGTGACAAATCCATGAAAATGGAGCTTGTCTTTAGGGACTTGATTTTATTCTTTTCATACCTGATATAAAAATAGTCATTACCTTGTTCCATATATACTTATAGATATGTCTATGTAAGGAATTAAAAAAAAATGGAGGAACAGGGAGGGGGAACATCTTAAGATATTTTAAATATACTGAACTTCTTGCTTGGACATTTTTAGATACAAAAATTTTTTAACATATTCTTTAAAAATATATTTGTCTACTATTATAAGACTACATATTTTTTCTTTCTTAAGAGATTGGAGTCTATCAAACTAAAGTGGGGTAGAATGGTAACTATAATTTTTTGAAGTATTTTAATTTTAGTTCTGGAAGCAAAAGAAATATAGGACAAATTCACATGTGCAGTTTGCATGAGCAATACATTTCATGATGTGGTTTAGCCAGAGTGTAAGTTGCATGGTGGTAGGGCTCTTGTTTGTCTTATTCACTGCCGTGCTCCAGTGCTTACCATAGTGTGCAAGTCATGCTAGGAGCTCAATATCAGCTTAAATTAGTGAATACATACACCTACACAGTCTTGCAGATGTCAAGGACTAGAAATTATTGATTTGTCTGCTTACATTGCCATACTGCCGTATGAATGAAGCATTGTGTTCAATTTGATCTTCTACCTAAAAACATAATCTTATATTTGGAAAAGCCTACATAGGTATACATGCACACACACAGATTTTACTCTAACTTATCTCGATGCTTTTAGTTGCTACACTATTTGGCAGAAGAAATGCTATCATTACCAAATTAACAGAAATTCAGAGATGATAAATAAATTAAACCTCCCATTATTAGAAAATGGTTTGAGTTTCTTTTTTTCTTGAGGAATTCATGACTTTGGTTCCTTTTGCCCTAGACTGACTTATGAAGGCATACCTTTATTATCCACACAAGCATATTCCAGTAATGTTTATCTTATCAGCAAACTGAAAATCATCCTTTCCTAGCAATAGATCATTTTAAATTCCTACACTTTATTTCATGGAAATCTTTTGTTTGCTGAGATATGTAGTAAAATAGGATGGTTTAGATTTCCTAAAGAGATCTGGTTCAATAACGTAACTTTTAATTCTTAGAGAACCACTGAGTTTTTAAAATGGCCATGAGTATATCAATTTGTGTAGAAAATGAGACATAAACCTCTAGGTAATTTCTATTGGTCTATAAGTTTACACCTTAATTTTCCCTATCTGAAAAGCTAGTGAATAAAGAGTTACTGTGATAGTCAAAATGACTGATCATAGCAAATGCCAAGATTCAAACATTATTGGATTACAAGATTTTATAAAACAATCAGAGAGACCCTTATGATGGAGGGTATAGAGGTCAGATTGTTTAATTTTATCAACATTTATAAAGGAAAGGTGATGTGAGTTTCCCCTTCCCTACAGGTTCTTAGGAAAGTCACATTAATAGGACTTTCTTTTTCTGTCTCAAATCCTCTACATGAAAACTCAATTACCAAAAGTATAAGAAGGAGTTCATTTATGAACATTATCCTAGAGAAAATAAGGACATGTCATTTCCCTCTAAAAACACCCAGGCCAGGCATGGTGGCTTACACTGTAATCCCAGCATGTTGGGAGGCCGAGGTGGGCAGATCACAAGGTCAGGAGATCGAGACCATCCTGGCTAACTCGGTGAAATCTCATCTCTGCTAAAAATACAAATAATTAGCTGGGTGTAGTGGCACACACCTGTACTCCCAGCTACTGGAGAGGCTGAGGCAGGAGAATCACCTGAACCCAGGAGGCGGAGGTTACAGTGAGCCGAGATGGCGCCACTGCACTCCAGCCTGGGCGACAAAGTGAAACTCCATCTCAAAACAACGACAACAAAAATCCAACAGCTTCCCATCGCACTTATGAAAGAACTACCTCCTTGACAAGAGCCACAAGTTCCTATCAGACCTGGACAGTGCCTGCTTCTCAAACTTGTTTCCTAAGCACTGCTGCCATTTAATTTGTCTCCTTAACTTTCATGATTCTTTTCACCAGACACTATCTGCCCACAGGTCTCCCCATGAACTAGCTGAAATACTGCCCGCACAGAGACCTTCTCTCATCATCTGTTTCAAGTAACTCAACTCCTCCCACTAGAATATAACTCCATGAGAAGACATTTTCCATTTATTCTATGGTTATCTTCCTTAGCAGTGGACTGTTACAAAGTAGGTAGGTGCCCATCCAATATTTGTGAGATGACTTTTAAAAAAATGTGCTTCTTGTTTATACCTTAATTTAAAAAATTAACCTCGATGGTTCATCTAAGGGAGCCAGCAGCTGGTGGAAAAGGTGCCTGCCTGCCAATGTTTTTTTTTTTGCTCTCTGTCAACATCAGAATTTCACTTCTGTTTTTGTCTTTTATAAAGCGTTTTGGTTCCTACTGTTTTCTTCATCTTTAAATTATTTTGTTATTTAAAATATATGGAGGAGATAGTTTCAGACATTATGAGTAATATTCAAAGTTTTCCTTCATAAGGATGAGAATAAAGCTACCAAAGAGTATGTAGAGCCTGTGATCATTTGTGTCAAATGTGTAGAAATGATAGTCAGTATTTTGCATTTGTTTGTTTTTGCACAAAGAAGCTCTGGAAGAATATGCAAGAAATAAGTAATAGTGGGTATCTAAAAAGTGGGGACAATCGATTAGAGAAAGGAATATGTGGGAAATGTGTTATTCTACAACAACTTACAGATTTTAAAATTATGAGATGTAATTTTTAATCATGAGATGTAATTATGAGATGTAACTTTTAGTCGTCTGGCACAAAATGTCAAAGACATATTTTTTTATTAAACATATAGTAGTAAAACTTCATCAAACAAAAAATAAAATAGTATGTGTACATAATAAAAGGTCAAGCATGATAATTTTTGCTTTCAAAAGCAGATTGAAAATATATCCACATATAGTTGCTAAGTTGAACAGTTGGAGTAGATGTATAGGTCATTTGTAGTCAAGGTTGACTTCCTGTACAAAATGTTTTAGAAGTTAACAAATAAATTTTCTGCCATATTAAATAAAGAAACATAAATTACTAAAACTTTCAAGAAGATTAAGGAAACATGAATTTCAATTGCTATACTAATTGAAATTGGTTATTTCTCTTCTCTAAAACTTTCATATAAATGCATATTACTTTCACAATAATTACAAAACCTCTCATATTGACTTGTAGTGAGCAAGGAGTATGAATTTGAAATGAAGATTCCATTTAGGTGGTGAGCACTGATATTGAAGAAAATATAATGATTTTTAGGAGGATTTTATAATGTGGCCAGCTAACCTCACCAAGACCTTCAGACATAATCAAGGCTTTAAAAGTTGATTGACAGTTATGAATTAGTGTAGGTAGGGTAAAAGTATGAGAGACACATCTATGCATATGGTTAAAGATAAATGAACTAATTTTCCTTGGATTACAGGCCTGTGAACCTGCAGCTTTTGCAATGAATAAAAGAATCCTCTGTATAAGCCCTGAGACATTTCTCTGTATTTTCTCCTTGACTCTTTATTATTTCTTTTCAGGTTAGCTGATTTAATTAAATAATCTTTAAAACATTGGATGTTAAGAAATATACAAAACCTAAGATCCTGAGATTTCCCAATTTAGCATTGATTAAAATTGATGAGTTTGGAGTTTTGTACTAAATCAAAAGCTTCTGGCTTTCAGCAACTCTATTTTTTGAGAAACAGCTTTTGCTTTGTGCAACAAAAAGGCTTAGAAAAGCTTCTTAAAGAAAAAAAAAAAGATTTACTGCTGCTGAGTCTTAAAAATAGCCTTTAAGAACAACTGTAGAACTAGCAAGGTGTGCAGATGCACTGGGCACAAAACCAGAGGAGGATAGAATCTTCATCTGTTTGGCTCATGCCCTTTACTGGGGTTGCATCCTCCAAGGCAGTACCAATGTTGTGCCTTTCCTGGAACTTATTATTAAGAGGAGAGACCATTTCTTTTGTTTCATTTATCCTATTCTTTAACCCATTTATGCCTGAGGTTGCAATTTTTTGAATTGCAAAACCAGACCTTGGTGATTACCTTGAGCAGTAGGATATAAATAACTCTCACATGCTTAGCATTCCAATAATGGAACACTAGGCACAAATTTAAAGTTCGCATTATTACTGTGTGACCATTTTATGTACATGATATGGCATTGATTGACTAAAAGTACAGAAACTTTGAGTTAATAATAAAAGATATTTCCTATGACTATGTTTCTCTAATTGCATGGAGCTTGATGATTACTGAGTGCTCCCCTATGTGCCAGGCATTATTCTATGTACTGGACATTCATTGATAAGCAACTTTGGCCTTGTCTTCATGTAATTCATAAGATAAAGTGAAAGAAGAATATAAAGGTTCTTAAAAAAAGTATTGGTTGCAAAATTTTTAAGGAAGCAACTCTTATAGGATTGATCATACAATCATAGAAATGATTGTGAATATTTATCTTAGTATTAGTTTAAGTAATGTTCAGTGTAAGATGTACTGAGGCACTATAAAATGTGAGAAAACAAATACTGATGGAAATTTTCTGTATTTGGTCTGAAAGTGTTGTAAGGATAAGGAATTCTAAGACAAAAACAACTGAAGGATTATTTATATGCTGAGTACCCACTTTGACATTGGTTACTTTTATAACTCCTTCACTTCTGTGTGTATGTATGTGGGGGTGGTGATTGATAGAGAAAACCTATTTCTTTTCAGCAGCATATTCATAGAGCAGAATAATCTTTATAACAGATTGACCTTCAAATGTATTATGACTTAATACAATAGAAGTTTATTTCTTGCTCACATAACAGGGTCAGATCCATAGACAAATACGTTGGTCAAATAGTTGGCCTCTACAAAGGCATTCAGGGACTCAGAATATTACAGAAGTGCAGCTATCCTCAACATATAGTTTCTAAGGTTACCCTGAGATTTTCCCTATTGTTTTAGCCAGAAAGAGGGAAACATGGACAGTGTTAGTGGGAGGTTTCAGAGGACCATACCTGAAAGTGATTCATTTCATTTTTACTCACTTTCCATTGACTAGTCAGTATCTAGTCTGCAGCAATAACTAACCACAATGAAACCTGGGAAATGTAGTCTAGCTGTGTGCTCACTATAAAGGAGACAATGTAGATTTGATCCATAAGTCTCTGCCATAAACAATGGGATCAGGAAGAGTGATTGCCCCAGTTAGTTGGTGTAATGACCTGGTATCAGATCAGTTTACACAAGTTGTCTTTAGATATCAAACAAGCTCAGAGTAAAGTAAGTGACAGTGATGGACAGCTCTAGCTATATATGTTAATGAAGATCTTATTTTAATTTAATTGTGGATTAGTTGCTACTGTTGTTTTCTATTTGGAAGAGTCACCTACTAGGACATTCAGCTTTCCAATTGAAATGAGGCTTTTGCTAATGGGCAATAAATTGTATTGGTTTCTCTTTGTTTTTTGTTTGTTTTATCTCTGTGAGCTAAAATCTTTCTGCCAATGGATGTGAGTTAATATGAAGTAATTTAAAATCATTGAAGCTGGTGAATTTCAGTATACATTATTGCTTCTATTCTTTAAATGGGTCCAGAACTAGTGGGGAGAGGAAATCACATGGACTTCACATTTTGCAGGTCTTCATTTGCCCATTCACCCTGCAAATATGTATTGAGTTCCTTCTATGTGCCAGTCTAATGCAATGGGCATGTTCTAATCAACGGGCATTGACCACATGTCAGACTCCATGCTGGGTGGCACTCATCTGTTTCCTCTTTTAATCTTCACCAAATCCTTCTGAGGCAGAATTTAAAGCCTCTGGAAAATCAAAAGGCCACTGAGATTAAATAACTTATCCAAGGTCACTTGTTAGTCAGACACAGTAGTAAAAGTAGGGTTAGAAAACAAATCTGCATGACTCTAAAATTATAGCCTTTCCAGTATGCCATCCTGACTCCTGAGGAAATTGTAAATTTGCCCGATCATTAGCAGAACCAGACTGTGAGATCCTGTTGTACATGGGCACATGAAATAATGTGACAGGAAAGAGTTAAAGGATTTCAGGTGCTACCAGTTTATATTTTACCTCCACTAGGATTACAGCAGTTTGAATATAAGCCATGGCTTTTGAATATTAACCACAGATGTTTCTCCTACTGCCATCAATGTGGGTAAAATTTCTGAGAAAGGAATGAAGAAAGGTCATAGCAAAAATAACCTGTTGTTTTCTAAGGAAGTTATACTATGGTGTGATGCTTACCACAGGGACTATTTCTATCAGCCCCAAATCCTGGAGGCAAAACAATGAACCTCTCACAGAATCCCAAGAACATTCTGAGAGTTGTTGGAGTGTTCGTGGAAATCATGAAACTGTGATGGCTGCAAGTGGCTGGTTCTTGGCCTAAGCCCAGGTTGACTAGTCCTGGGTGGTGGTCCTAACCAAACAAGACCTGTGGCCATGGGATACCAACAGGTTTTTTTTTTTAAAGCCTGACAACCTAGCCAGAGGGAATTATATGATACTGTGATTACAGGATTAGAGTAGGTGTGATTACCATTAATAAATTTATAGCCAACTAATCAAAAAGTCTGAGTCCCATGTTGATGGCTATAAAAATTGCTTTACTGAAGAAGACATTATATTCTATTATTATATTTATCATGTACAGCAAACATTAAATATTGATTCACATAATACAAATTAATTGATGACCTATGGTGTGCCTAGGCTGGGGATAAAGTGTTCAACAGTTTGACAAAAATCTCTGCTCTGACTACACTTAACTTCATGTAGGAGAGACAAACAGGCATATGAATACATATAAAATGGTATTTTAAGTCATAATGAGAGAAAAAGTATTCAGAGGTAAAGGAGGAACTTACTTTCAAATGATTCAGATTAATAGATAAGAACTAGTTTGGTAGGGAGAGGGAGGCTATTTAAATAGATCAGAAGAAGTGGTGGAGGGGATATCTGAGCAGGGGCATGAGTGAATGGGGGAGCTTGTGGGAAAGAAGTGTTTGAGGCACACAAAATAGCAATTTCCGTAACACTGAGTCCAAAAAATAAAGAATAACAGAAGAGAAAGTCTAGGTGGAGGCCAGGGGCCTCCTAGGCCATGGTTTAGACTTTGGATTTTATTCTAATTCTTAAGGAAAGCCATTGGATTTTTTTTTAAGAGAATCTGATTTACATGTAGTGGTGACTATAACCACTAGAAAACTACATCAGAGGAAGAATGGAAGTACAGAACCCTTTTAGAAGGACCTCAAATTCTCCCATTGAAGACCTGAATTTAGCTTAACCTGGGATGGCAATACTAAATGGAGTGAGATAGTTAAGGAAACTTCGAGTCAGAAATAGAATGTTTTTGTGGTGATTTATACCACAGGTAAGATATGCAAGTTTCTTGTCTCAGAGAGCTTACATTCTAGTGGGGAAACCAAGAAATATACAGGTAAACTAGTAATGTAAAGTCAGGAATCATATCAAGTGGTGACAGCTGGCATGAAGAGAACTGAAAGAGGATATGTAAAGTCACTATGTGACCAGGGAAAAACTCCTCTTTTTCTTTTTCTTTCTTCTTTAAACTTTTTCATTTTCATGACTTTTCAGGTGTACATTAAAGTTTCAAGCAGAATTATTCACCCAAATTCCCCAGTGCTGAAATTTTACCGCAGTTGCCTTTTCCCTCTCTGTTTCTCTCTCTGTCTCTCACACACACACGCATAGAGACAAACATACATATTTGCTTTCTCTTTCCTGAATCATTTTAGGGCAAATTGCAGACATAAGGCCCCTTCTCCTCTAAATACTTAAATTTGCATTTTCTGAAAGAAAGTGCATTCTCTTACATAGCAACCTTATTATTATCAAAATCAGGAAACTAGCACTGATGCAATACTCTTACCTAACCTACAGATCTTCTTCAGTTTTGATTGATTTTCCAAATAATGTCTTTTACAGCAAAAGAAAACCCTGGAACATGTGTGGCATTCAGTTGTCATGTCTCTTTAGTCTCCTTTAATTCAGCAGAGTTCTTCAGTCTTTCCTGTGTTTCATAACCTTGACATTTTTGAAGAGTAAGAAACCAGTACTTTTTTGGAATGTCTTCTGGTTTCCTCATGATTAGATTGAGAGTCTGCACTTTTGGCAGAAATACCATTAGGCAATGTTGGCATCCTATTAATGGGCCCATGCTGTCAATTTGTTCCATTACTAATAATGTTAATTTGGTTACTTGGTTAAGGTAGTATCTGACATGTTTCTTTATTGTGAAATTACTATTTTTTCCTTTACATTATTAGTAAGTATTTTGTGGAGAGAGAGTTTATGAATACCGTTACTTCTCATACTTTCACCCAGGTCTATAATCATAGTTCCTATATATTTTTTTGCCTGAATCAATTATTATTATGATAGTTTCCAAATATTAATTTCTAATTCCATCTTTCCTTCTATATTGTGTTTCCCAGTTCCTTTCTGGATTTACTTATGTCTGTGGACTCTTGGATTCCTATTTTATTTCATGTCTTGTAATTGTTTACTATTATTTATTTTGATAATCTGAATGTCCAGGTAAAAGTTCCTTTGTGCTAGACCCTATGTCCTCTGCACATGATACTTTCTTACTTTCTGGCACCTCAAGGTGTTCCAGGCTCATCTTTTGCATTCTCTAACCCAGCCATAGAGGGAGGGCATCTTCTAGAAGAGCTTTTAAACTAAGATTCACAAGAAGTTGGCAGCCATGCAGAGGGAAGGATCATGAGAGAATGGAGGGAAGAGAGAACAGGCAGCAGGGAAGCCCAGTCAAGTTCAGGGATCAGAAAGAAAGCCAGCGAGGTTTGAGAAGGAAAATGATATTAAATGAAGTCACAAAGATCAAGAAGCTTGCAGCAGTATTGTTATAAGCAAATGTTTCTGTATAGATAATATTGGATATATTTTTGTCATTGTCACAGAAGCTTTGAGTTTCACCCAGACTGGTAGATGAAGATTTTTTAAGAGGGCCAAGAGGTGGGAAATAGGCAGGCAAAGGAAAAAGATAGCATTTAAAAGAAGAAGCAAAGGAAGTCTAGTCATGGGCCTCAGCATGGGAAATCTATTAGCAGTGGAGAGAACATCATTTCTTGGACTGATTTTTCAATGGAACCAAAGCAAAGAGCAACAGATAATAAGACAAGCTGTAGTTTGCTGACCATCCAGGGACAAGTGTTTATGATTCAGCAATTACACAGTGCAGGAGTGTAAGTGCAGTAAGGTACAGAAAACAATCATCATGGAAACATGGCAGCAATAGAGGGAAGTGGAAACTATTTCAGAACTTCTCACACTGGAGCAAGCATGTTAGAGAATATAGGGGAAACGTGGATGGGCTCCTATATCCAGTCATCTTCGCAAACATTACTGAGAGAGATTAGTCTTAGTCTAGTAAGAATTAATGGGGACCTCAATGAGAGGATACCTCAGGAAAGAGAAAGCACAATGCAGCCTCAGTCCTATTCACTAACAGGTCATGGAGAGAAGAGCTTAGCATTTCCTTATGCAGCAGAATTAGTGATTAGATTATAACACCTCTATTTCTTACAAAGGCCTTTCAGAAACCTGTGTAAAGCCTGGCCACAATGTTTGGATTCTATACAAGTGTTCCTTGCTTTCTGTCTTAGTCTGTTTGTGTTGCTATAAAGGCATACTTGAAGCTGTGTAATGCATAAAGAAAAGAAGTTTATTTGGATCATGGTTCTGCGGGTTGTATAAGAAGCATGGCACCAGCACCTGCTTCCGGTTTGGGCTTCAGGGTGCTTTTTGTTCATAGCAGAAGGTAAAGGGAAGCAGGTATGTACAGGTCACATAGCGAGAGAAGGAGAGAGAGAGAGGAGGTGTCAGGCTCTTTTTAATACCCAGTTCTCAAGAGAAATAATAGAGACTCACCACCACTCCTCTAGGGACACATGAATCTCTTCATGTGGGATTTATCCCCATGACCTAAACATCTCCCATTAAGCTCTGCCTCCAACACTGGGGATCAGATTTCAACATGAGATTAAGAGTCAAACACACCAAACTGTAGTAGTTTCTAAGACCTCACAAAAGAACTGCATTCAGATCTTGTTGAAACAGAATCACTGAAAAAAGTGGAGAAGCAGAAGGAAACAGCAACAAATGAAGATTATCTTATACTTTCTAAACTGGTCCTAAGCAAAGACAGAAACATGCAAATCCAGCTGGGCCAAATTCTCAAAGCTCTCATGCTCTTGATGCTTGAACACTAATTGTCTGCTAGTCTTTCCTATTTGTTAGTTTTCCCTTTCCTGTATTGATTTATTTATACTAGTGTGGACTCTTGGATACCTGTTTTATACAATGGACTTAATGTTATTAGTACAACTAATAAGCATTTGTAATAGTCTGTTTTCACAGTCCTATAAAGATCTACCTAAGACTGGGTAATTTGTTTATTTTTTAAAAAGTTTAATTGACTTACAGTTTCTTGTGGCTGCAGAGATCTCAGGAAACTTACAATTATGGCAGAGGGTGAAGGGGAAGCAAACGCCTTCTTCACAAGGAAGCAAGAGAGAGAGAGAAGGTCAAAGAGCCATGCACATATCAAACAACCAGATCTCATGAGTACTCAATCATGAAAACAACATGGGGGAAAGCATACCCATGATCCATCACCTCCCACAAGGCACCTCGCTGACACATGAAGATTACAATTTGAGATGAGATTTGGATGGGGCCACAAAGCAGAGCCAAACCGTATCATTTTGCCCCTGGCCCCTCCCACATTTCCTGTCCTTACATTTCAAAACATAATCATGCCTTCCCAACAGTCCCCCAAAGTTTTAATTCATTCCAGCATTAGCCCAAAAGTCCAAGTCCAAAGTCTCATCTGTAACAAGGAAAGTCCCTTCTGCCTACAAGCCTGTAAAATCAAAAGCAAGTTAGTTGCTTCCAAGATACATTAGGGATATAGGCATTGGGTAAATGTTACTTCCAAAATGCAATGGGTATAGGCATTGGGTAAATCTTCTCATTCCAAATGGGAGAAATTGGCCAAAATAAAGGGGCTACAGTCCCCATGCAAATCCCAAACCCAACAGGGCAGTCATTAAATCTTAAAGTTCCAAAATAGTCTCCTTTTATTCCATGTCTCACACCCAGGGCATGCTGATACAAGAGTGGGCTCCCAAGGCCATTGGCGGCTCCACTCCTGTGGCTCTTCAAGCTACAGCCCTCATGACTGCTTTCACAGGCTGTAATTGAGTGCCTGCAACTATTTCTGGTGCACAGTGCAAGCTCTCAGAGGACCCATCATTCTGGGGTCTGGAAGATGGTGGCCCTCTTTTCACAGCTTCACCAGGCAGTGCCCCAGTGGGGACTCTGTGTGGGTGCTCCAACCCCACATTTTCCCTCTGGACTGCCCTAGTAGATGTTCTCCATGAGGTTTCTACCCCTGCAGCAGACTTCTGCCTGGACATCTAGGCATTTCCATACATCCTCTGAAATCTAGGCAGAGGCTCCCAAAGTTCAACTCTTGTCTTCTGTTCACCCACAAGCCCAACACCACATGAAACTGCCAAGTCTTGGGGCTTGCACCCTCTGAAGCATTGGCCTGAGCTGTATGGCCCCTTTTAGCCATGGCTAGAGCTGAAATGACTGAAACACAGGGTACCATATCCCAAAGCTGCACAGAGCAGTAGGGTCCTGGGACTGGCCCATGAAACCACTTTTTCCCCTAGACCTCTGGGCCTGTGATGCAAGGGGCTGCTGTGAGCGTCTCTGACATGCCCCGGAGATGTTTTCCCTGTTGTCTTGGCTGTTAACATTTGGATACCTGTTACTTATGCAAATTTCTGCTTGTGGCTTAAATTTATCTCCAGAAAAAGGGTTTTTCTTTTCTACCACATGGTCAGGTTACAAAATTTTCAAATTTTTATGCTTGCTTCCCTTTTAAACATAAGTTCCAATTTCAGACCATATCTTTCTTCATATATATGACTGTACACTTTTAGAAAACAGAAGGTCACATCTTGAACACTTTGCTGCATAGAATTTTTTTTTTTCTGACAGATAGCCTAAATAATCTGTCTCAAGTTCAAAGTTTCACAGATTTCTAGGGCAGGTGAGCAATGCTACCAATCTTTTTGCTAAAGCATAGCAGGAATGACCTTTATGCCAATTTCCAATAAATTCCTCATCTCCATCTAAGAGCACCTTAGCCTGGACTTCATTGCCCATGTCATGATCAGCATTTTGATCAAAACGATTCAGCAAGTCTTTAGGAAGTTCCAAACTTTTGCAAGTCTTCCTATCTTCTTCTGAGCCCTCCAAACTGACCCAGCCTCTTCCTGTTACCCAGTTTCAAAGTCAGTTCCACATTTTCAGGTATCTTTGTAACAGCATCCCAAACTCCTGATACCAATTTCTTGTATTAGTCCCTTTTCACACTGCTGTGAAGAAGTACCTGAGACTGGGTAATTTATAAAGAAAAGAGGTTTAATTGATTCACAGCTCCACATGGCTGGGGAAACCTCAGGAAACTTACAGTCATGGTGGAAGGTGAAGGAGAAGCAAGCACTTTCTTCTTTCACTTTCAAGGCAGTAGGAGACAGAGAGAGAAGGGGGAAGAGCTGAACACTTAGCAAACAACTAGGTCTTGTGAGAACTCTATTATGAGAACAGCATGGGGGAACCACCCCGTAATCCAATCACCTCCCACCAGGTCTCTTCCCTGACCTGTGGGATTACAATTCAAGTGAGATTTGGGTGGGGCTACAGAGCCAAACCAAATCAGCATTGTTCATACTTTTATTGCTATACTTTTCTTTTACTTCATATTACAATTTGTCCAACATATACAATTTTTGATTCTCCCATCTAACTGTATACTTCTTGAAGGCTATGGGCACAGTTCCTGGAACAAAAGATATGCTTAATAAATGTTTGTTGAACAAAGGAATAAATAAACTGTCAAGGCTGTAGAGACACAGGTATCAGCTAAACCACCATCACCTGAGAAGATAGGGTGGTAGATTTAATAGCCATTATTTAGTGTTAGTTGAGAAATGGTGTGTGGATTACATATCATCTAATCAACTATTCTTACAAAAAGGGCTGGGTCCCCAAAATATGTAATAAATGTTCTTTGTAATGAAAAAAAAAGTTAAATCATGCTCTTTGTCTGATTTGGTTTTCTGTAAATTTCCCAGGGATGATTTAAAACAAGTTTTCATGTTCTGAGGTTTTGTTCTTTTCTTTTTATTTGAATATTGAACTGTTTGGGTCTCTATAGAATCTAAAGACACCAAAGGACCCAAGCAAATGATCCTAAACATTCTAATCTCAAGCGAATGATCCTTTCTTCTCACTGAGGGCCTCAGATTTTTCATGTATAAATTGCACATATTGGAGTTCATGCTGCCTGGCCCCTTCATTTGAACAGTCCAGAGCTCTATGGCCCCCACTAAGAGTACTTAAATACTCTGTAACTTTATTAACTGTGACTTTATTATGGGGCTTGTTCAAAATAAAGAAGAGATGCTGGAGATAAATTCAGAAAACACATTGTTATTGGTGGTGTTTATTAAAACTGAAGAATAACAGTGGGATCCAAGTCAGGCATCTTTTTCTAACTAAGACCCTCCCATCTCAGTACAAGAAGCCTTTTTTGTGGGGGTTGTGGTGGTGATTAATACACACTACTCTTGGATGCTTTAATGGCTTACAGCATCAGGCTTGTTAAATGCACATATTCTCATTGTCAGGGAGAGTTTCAGAAGTCTGGACTGTGTCCTACTCCTCTTTCTATAACCAGCATGTAAACACGTCCACATAGTAGGTGTTTAATAAATAATTTTCTTAATGAATAAAAGTATGTATACACACATACAAACATACATACATGCATGAATGTTACATATAGGATTAAGGGCTTATAGGAATCAGGAGTGAAAAAAAATACATAAAAAAAAATCTTTTTCCTGAAACAAAGAATAAAGCAAAACATGGAATGCTTTTGCAAAATGCTGGCAGCTTGAGAATGGGTGTTTTTACATCACAGTGAAAGAAATTCTGCTTTAATGACAGCTTTATTTTTAAAAAGGGCATAGGTGATTTATAATCAAATGCACTAAATACTGAAAAATGTTTAAATGAATGAGTGAATGAATTAATGAGTGAGTGAATGTGATAGAAACAAAGAGCTTTCTTTGGAATTGGTAACATTATCTCTCCTTCAAATCTATTTTAAATATAAATTAAAATACACAGAAACACAAACAAAATACACACAACAAAATACCAGCATTACATGTGCACACACACACACAATGAGAAATGCTTTCTCATTTACTCCCAGGCTGTCCGGTGGGTCTGTAAGTAACCATACCCTTAGGAATGCAGAGAGGATAGTAACTTAAGCTGGTTTGGCAGCTCCTGAGTGGGTGGTGGAGACAGGGAAACTCTGAATGGGTCCTTTGATGGACCCAGGCATCTCCTATCTCCAAGCACTTCACTCACATTAACACTCGCCCTTGGGGCAGCCCTCCGCCAAAGGAAAGCAGACAGGAGCACACCCCATGCTGGGCATTGCCACATCTCACTAGGGATTGCCGGTCTAACTGTGTTGCTGATAAGCCACGTAGCTTTGCAGCCCTGTTTCCCATTCTCACAGTAGGGCCATCCTTTGCCCAGCCTCTGCCTCTTCTTTCCCAGGTTGCTGACCATCCACGTGCGTGGCTGCCTTGGAGGAGCCATGGCTGTGGAGCTCAGGGCTTCCAACAGCTGGCCTTTCTCCATTGTGAAACGGTAAATACTCAAACTTTTGCTCCATTCCCAGGGGACCCCCCCCCATTAAATTGATTTTGTATTCACTACCTGCCAACAGGACCTGTAAGCGAGCCAAGAGGAGTGGCAGATTAAGCATGATTATGAATTCTGAGTGGAAGGGAGTAGTTTGAGATTGTTTTTCATGAAAGACCTATTTTTTTTCCTACTGAAAATTCATATGAGGAAGTACCCTATGCTCCATGGAGTCTTTATGTCGAAATGTACCTTGCAATTAATGCTCCTTGCTCCTTATGCTTTCATGGAACAGAGAGAAAACCTCTCAAACTTGAAAGCTGTTCTTGGAATTGGATTTTGGTTTGCTCAGGATTTGTATCTAATTTTCTAGAGAAGTATTTTAACATTTATTAACAAGAATGGATACTAAGTGTAACCCTCAAGACATTTCCCAGGCTTAGTTGTCAATGAGCAGCTAATCCCTAAGGATTTCTGAATCAGCCCAACTGAGTAAGGATTCAAAGTCCTCTTGCAGGCTGTCCTTGAGTGCTTAACATGTGGTCATCAGTAACAAGTCAATGGTACCATTTATTCTTTTACTCTTTCCTTCTTCATAAATGGAAAAAAAGAGAATCCCAAGTACTGAGCATAAAAATATTTGCAGTGCCTGCATTCTCTATACTGACTCACTACTATGAATGTTTACAAAGTGCGAACTTTTCCTAATTTGATATAAAATTATCAGTACACTTCCTCATGTGTTTTCCTCACATTGCTGATATATTTTCCCTTTTTGAAATACTTGTATCTGCATATTAGGAAAGGATTGAAGTTTGCTACTGGAATAGTCTGTCCAAATAATCTGTTTACCCATCATAAATTACTTTCATGTTATTAAAACAGTAAGATCAGAAGTTGCTTGATACCAAGTAAAAATATTGACTTTAAACAAGTCCAATAAACCTTGAAAGGGATTAATAATGATAACAACAATGAAAACAGCTAGAAGGTACCATGTGCTTATAGTAGGTCAGACACTATGCCAAACTTTTGACATTTATCATCTTTTAAAATCTTCACAAAATTATGTGTTAAATACTGTTATTATCTTTACAGAAGAGGAAACTGGAACTTAGAGAATGTAAGTTAGTTTAAGATCATAGGGTAGTTTTTGCCTGGAGGCTAAAATTGGGGCACTGACATATGTATATTCCATGGATGCTAAGGATTTTTTTTTTAATCTTTCTTAATTGCTTTCAGAGTAAACTTTATAGAATACACAAGAAAAATCAGTCTTATTTCTTTCTAATTATCTCTTTATAAAGCCCTCCTGTTTCTTATATTCTTAAAAATTATTTGAATATATTCATTGTACCTGGTTTAAAAAGCAACTAATGCATTTGGTTAAAAGATAATCCACATATATTACTATACTAAAAGCTACAGAGCCCCCAAATCCTAGTCGAATTAAATTTTCACTTGTTATCTAACTGTGTGTTGGAAAAAAAAATAAAACCTGCTTTTGTTTATGTTAAAGCATCCATATGGTATGCTAATATTTAGTAAGTTTTTAAAGATTCTCTTAACTGTTTACAAAATTATGTTTAACAGTTTGTCTTACGTTTATCAAAATATTTAATTGCGAAGCAAATGCAAGAGAAGAATAAAACACAGGAAGATACAATCCATTCTTATGTTATCTTAACTCTTTATAAATTCAATATCCCATGGAATTATGGTTGTGTTTTTAGCCATATTAGTTGAACTACTTTAGGGGCAAGATGGATTATATTGCTTCTTTGGTTGTTGATATTTAGCTGTTTAAATGACTTACAGTGTGAACACTGGATGCCAGATGATGTGTGTAAAGCACAATTTTTGCTTCTTTCAAACTTGGTATGCCTAAAGATTTTTGAAACATTTTCATGGCACGAAGTGCAGGTGAGGGCCCATAGTATTTATCCGGCCTAATTATTCCCCCCACTCCTACTTCTCATGCTTTCATTGTTTAATCATAGTGGTGGCCATGTAGAATGACCTGAAAAGAAATCAAATAGATAGTTCTCTCACTTTATATGTGACCTTTCTGAACTTCAAATATGTGAAGGTATTCACAGTTTTGAAGATAATATGTGACTGAGTTAGATAATAGTTGACTAAGTCCTCCTTCATGTAATAAACCTGTAAAACGAACTGGTTATTGATAAACGACAATTGTATAGTGCCCAAGGGAAAAAGATGGGAAGTCAGGGAGGTAGCAGGCAGCTAAGTGAGTTACACCTTTGTAGTGGCATAAAAATAAAAGAGTAAATACTTGTATTTCTTCAAACTGTAAAGGAAACATATCTGAGTCATGAAAAAAATTTTGTATGACCTATCATAGGTTTTCTTGACGAGTATTTAAAAGGTATGTTTAAAAATATGGCAACTGGCTGGATACGGTGGTGCAAGCCTGTAATCCCAGAACTTTGGGAGGCTGAAACGGGTGGATCGCTTGAGCCCAGAAGTTCCAGATCAGCTTAGGCAACATGGCAAAACCCCATCCCCCCAAGTACAAAAGTTACCCAGGTGTGGTGGTGCACACCTGTATTCTCAGCTACTTGGAAGGCTGAAGTGGGAGGGTTGCTGGAGCCCAGGAGGTCGAGCCAACAGGTTTCAGCAGTGAGCTGAGATTGCATCACTGCATTCCAGCCTTGGCTGCACAGTGGGACCCTGTCTCAAAAACAAACAAGCAAAATATGGCAACTGGAAAAACTTACACAAGGTGTTGTTGGAACTCATATTTCCCTTTGCTTCAGAGAATCTGCTTGCTTTGTACTTCCCTTTGTGTA
The DNA here is from genome assembly GCA_004027715.1 of Plecturocebus donacophilus. Lineage (NCBI taxonomy): Eukaryota > Metazoa > Chordata > Mammalia > Primates > Pitheciidae > Plecturocebus > Plecturocebus donacophilus. The sequence continues at coordinate 4,984 of PVKP010025427.1, read as the reverse complement.
GGTGGAAGAAAATGCCCATCTGTTCCTCATCCCCTGTACATTCCCTCTCCTCTTCCCCTCACCTTGTGGTCCTTTGATCAAAGATCCAATATGATGAGCATTCTTTAGGTGCCAGGTGCAGGCTGAGAAGTTTTGACATAGAATTCAGAATGTGGCAGCCTGAACCCTTGCCAGGATCCCCAGGGGAAACTAAGACAGGAGCTCTCTGAGAGTCCTTTTTTGACCTGATTTATTCACTGAACACTGTGTGTGATTCCCAAAGTAGACAATAAATTGATTGATGACATCAATGCTGTAAATAAATTGAATTTGCTGTGAAGATTTTCAATAAATTTCTAGAGCTATTGAATAATATAAGTTAGTGTCTACTGAGCACTGGTAATACAGGTAAGCACTTTTGATTTTACTTCTCCTTTTATTTTCTCAATGACCTAATAATTTAGATACTTATCATGACTAGTATTTCTCAGATGAGGTAACAAAGGGAGAGTATTAGGTTGGTGCAGAAGTAATTTTGGTTTTTGCCATGGCAAAAATTACTTTTGCATTAACCTAATAGGATTCAGAACCAATGGTATAGTATGCGTGTGCATGTGTGTGTGTGTGTATGTATCTCAGGTCTATCAATCTATCTATAGAGACAGAGAGGGAGAGAAGAAAGAGAGGAGAGGGAGATTCATATGTTTGTAAGAAATTTGTTCACATGACATGAAAGCCGAGATGTCCCCCAATCTGCCATATGTCACCTGGAGGAGAGCTGATGTAGTTCCAGTCTGACTTCAAAGGCTGGAGAACCAGGAAAGCCAACAGTGTATACTCCAGACTAAGTTTAGAAGATGGATGTACCAGCTCACAAAACAGTCCAGCAGAGAGAGAGGATTCTCTTTTACCCTGTCTTTTGCTCTATTCCAGCATCCAACTAATCAGGTGAGGCTCACCTATGTTGGAGAGTGCAATCTACTTTACTTAGTCTATTGATTTACATGTTAATCTCATCCAAAACCACCCTCACAGATACACCCAGAATAATGTTTCATCAAATATCTGAGTACCCTGTGGCCATCAAGTTGACATGTAAAGTTAACCATTACCTTGGGATTAGAAAGCTCAAAAAATATATTGTACTTGGTCTCTCAGCCAATGGGATGAACATGACAGAAGTACAATATTAAACTAAGTTATGTCAAATTACAAATTGTTCAAAGTTTAACCAAGCAATTGATGAGGGAGATGAGGTAATAGAAAATATGTTGAATTTGTTGTTGTTGTTGTTGTCATTGTTATTCTGATAGGGTGTGGGGGGGGAGTTAGGAAGACCTATATAACAAACAACTGCGAGAATGTTTAGTCTATGTGATAATTAGTATATTGGAGTCACATGCACAAATTTCTATTAACTATAGAAAGACTTATTTTTATTAACTATAGAAAGATTTTTGAGCCCTGCTTATGAGTTTTCATGCTTTCTTTCAAGGGCTATAAACAGAGGCTCAAGACTACTTGCTTGTTTGTTCAAATACTATTGAGTAATCAGGCTCAGCTGCCAATCCCAAGTAAGGATTACCACCATGTAGCATTAGAAGTAGAAGCCCACAGACCTTGGCCCCCTGCGTCAACTATGAGTTTGGAGTTGTCAAGGAGCATTCAACATACAAGGCACTAGCTGGAACAATGTTTTACTCGTAGAAAAGAGAGGAACAGCAAAATCAGTTGTGTGGTGTATGCTGCTCTCCTATGGCTACAGGGTTCATCCCAGTAGCTGATGCAGAGTGATGGACTGCATACACCCTTCTCACACTGCAGCAGAGGGACCCTGTTTTCTTCCTATAGGGGCAGATATACTGGCTGCACTGGCCAGGTATCATACAATACATATGCCAAAACGATACAAGAAAGTTCACCGTGCACCCAGAATGAAGAAAAGATTTCTCCTAATAAGGAAGAAGAATGTGCTGCCAAGTTGTCACTTGGCACCCAGCTTCCATTATAAGGGAATGTTCTATGTCCAGGGCACTGATTGAGCAATCCTCAGAAGCAGGGACAGGTCATGCGACAAGTCCCCAACAAAGACTGAATGGAGAACTCCTCCCCAGATGGAATGTCTCACTCTGTTGCTTCTTCTTCTTTGAAGACTAAGTCCTGTGGTCATGACTTCTATGAGGCATGGTGGTTGCATGGTAGAGCTCAGGCATCGTGCATCCTGCTTTTCTTCATGGATCATCTGAAGTAGGTAGGTGAAGAGAAAGGCAAAAAAAAAAAAAAAAAAAAAAAAAACCCAACTGAACAAATACTTCTTTTCTTTTCTTTTTTCGAGACGAAGTCTCACTCTGTCTCCCAGGCTGGAATGAATGCAGTGGCACGATCTTGGCTCACTGCAACCTCTGCCTCCCAGGTTCAGGCAGTTCTCCTGCCTCAGCCTCCTGAGTAGCTGGGATTACAGGCATGTGCCACCACACCCAGCTAATTTTTGTGTTTTTAGTAGGGATGAGGTTTCACCATGTTGGTCAGGCTGGTCTCGAACTCCTGACCTTGTGATCCACCCACTTCAGCCTCCCAAAGTGCTGGGATTACAGACATGAGCCACCGTGCCTGGCCAAATACATATTTTCTAAAGTCAACTGCTGTGAAGCAAACAAACAACATGCTGAGAACAAATAGAAAGGGAGCTCTATTTTCAGATAGAGTGGACATGGAAGACCTTAAGAGATCTATGCTGAGTCTAGAAGTATGAGAAGGAACCAGGAGAAGGATCCGGCAAAGAGGAGTGAATAACACACAAAGTCCGTAAGTCAGGAAGAGTTTCATGTGTTACTGGGACCCCTGAAACGAGCCTATGAGTGTAACATAGGACAAGAAGAGTGGCCAGAGAGGGAACCATGGTCTCTCCAGTTGTGTGTGGTCCTTGGGCAAACAGTATGACTATTCTGTGCCTGGATTTCCTTGTCTACTCATAAAATGTAGTTGACAATACCTCCCTCAGAGACCATGCTTAATAGTTAAATGAGATGCAGTATATAGAAGACACCTAAGTCTTGGAATTCCTTTCTTTAGGTTCCTTCTGGGAGAGGCAGTTTTTCTTCCAGAATCAAAGATATGTTTGGCCTCTTGAGAATATGATCTACTGGAAATTTAAAATGATTGCTTGTTTTTTTTTTTTTTTTTTTTTTTTTGCTTTCGATAGATTCAAAAATTACACCCAGTAATTTGGGATGTATAATGTGCCCATCTAGACTCAATGTGAAGATAGTTTAAGACACCAGATTAATTATTTTTCAATTAAGTGTTTTTCATAATGTAGTTTACTTTTGAGGCAAAGACTCAGCCATAAATCTTAAAATTAGCTGGGGAATTAATTTTAAAACTAAACACACTATGATGAATTACAAGCAAATGAATGTTTACTAATGTAGAAAGACACAACTGGGCCAGTGGGTGCCTATTTATATGGTGACTTTACTGAGCGACTTCTGCAGGTTAGCATCTTGATCAGAGAGGAGGAGGATAGTATTTCCTTGATTTTGTATTTTAACTTTCCCTGTCAAAAGCTTATGCTTGAGAAGTTGTTTCCAAATTGAAACTGAATTTACAAGCTGTAGGATTTTACAGCATTCAGTGACACTGAGAAGACTTAAGGAATTAACACTTCAGAATCTGCAAATGCAGAGATTAGAAAAATGGTCAGAACTGAAGTATGTTAATGACTCAGTCACTCGCTCGATTTCCTACACATATTCCCTCATCCACCTCTGCTAACTCAAGTCCCTCTTCCCCTCAACAACTTGCTGCTTCCTATCTCAAAAGCGTGGCACTTATTTTTTCTCTTGTGAAGGGTGATCCAATAACACAGAATGCTCTAGAAATAAGTAGTGGTTTTATTTCCTTCTGATGAAGTTAAACAGCTATCAGGAAGATATTCAGTGAAGAAATGCATGGCTAACGGTGCATTTATATTTGTCTATTTCACCTGGGAGGAAATAATGTAATAGGTCCATTTTAAAATCTAGATTCCAGGATTAAAAATGGAGAAGGGGTGAGGGAGAGGAATGAGGCCACTGCCCATTTCTTTTGGAGCCTTAATACTTTTCCTTATGGGATCTAGAGTTGGAAGGGACCTTGTTTCCATTAAGAAACAAACAAGAACACCCTTCATGGTTCCTGCCCTGTAACAAATTTATCCAAGTTCTTATAAAAGTCTATAAGCTTTGCAGAAGAAATGATGTGTGGAGTCACATGAGAAAGGATAATCTGAGCAGTGTCTGTAATTTCCCAATACTCTGACAGTAGTTTATTAGAAATTGAAATTCTGAATTTAGGTTTTGTCTGCAGAGGATTTTGTTAAAATGCATTCAGGTACCCAGAACAGAGAGTATTTCCACACTGGCTCCTGATTAGATTTGCAATGAAGGGAATGTAGCAATGCACTCTGAAAGAGAGCACAGCCCCGGCACTATGGCCTTTCTTCAGGCCCCGTGCGTGTCATTTGCTGGTTGTGTGATCTTGTGCAATTTATTCACCGTTTGGAGTCTTACTTCCCTCTGCTATAAGATTGTCAAGAGTCCTTAGCCCACAGGTTTAAATCAAATTAAGTGAGTTGATATATGGAAAGAACTTGGCATTGTATCCAGAGTATAGTTCACACTTCAAAAATTTTAGCTATGATTAGTCGCTTATCAGATTTAACGAGCTGAAAGAATGATTTTGGGAAAGCAAGATTTGATCAGAGGAGGAAAGGGAAGGAGTTACTGAATGAGGAAATGGGTGAGAACTGGACTGGCCTCTGGAGGGATTCAAGGTGAGCACGAAGGACTTCTGTAATCAGCTGGGGAACTCGGCTTCTAAACAGAAAAGATGAAAAAAAGTCAAGAAACAAAGGCTTTTGTTTCACGATCAAACACTCATCTGATGGAAAGTGAAAGTTAAATAAGGCATTTTACAACAGTTAACTCAGTGACTCCTCACTGTAACCTTATGACGTAGGTATGAG
>PVKP010025426.1:0-33724 GCA_004027715.1 Plecturocebus donacophilus | reverse complement strand
AATGAGCAAAATCTCCAAGAAATATGGGACTATGTGAAAAGACCTAATTTACGCTTAATAGGTATACCTGAAAGTGACGAAGAGAATGAATCCAAGCTGGAAAATATTTTTCAGGATATTATCCAGGAAAATTTTCCTAAACTAGCAAGGCACAACAATACTCAACTCCAGGCAATACAGAGAACCCCACAAAGATATTCCTCAAGAAGACCAACTCAAAGACACATAATCGTCAATTTACTCGGATTGAAATAAAGGAGAAAATATTAAGGGCAGCCAGAGAGAAAGGCCAGGTTACCCATAAAGGGAAGCCTATCAGACTCACAGCAGATCTCTCGGTAGAAACTCTGCAAGCCAGAAGAGAGTGGGGGTTAATATTTAATATCCTTAAAGAAAAAAACTTTCAACCCAGAATTACATATCCAGCCAAACTAAGTTTTACAAGCAAGGGAAAAATAAAATTTTTTGGGAACATGCAAGAACTCAAGAGATTTCATCACCACCAGGCCTGTTTTACAACAACTTCTGAAAGAAGTACTATACACAGAAAGGAACAACCAGCATCAGTTATCTTAAAAACTTACCAAAAAGTAAAGAATATTACAACAATGAAGAATTTACATGAACTAACGGGCAAACAGCTAATTAGCCTTAAATAACAGTATTAAACTCACATATATCAATATTAAGCCTTAACTTAAACGGATTAAATGCCCCAAATCAAAACATACAGAGACAAACTGAATAAAAGGTTAAAACCCATTGGTATGCTGTATTCAGACCTTTCTTATAGGCAAGGACACACAAAGACTTAACATAAAAGGATGGAGGAAGATCTACCAACCTAATGGAGAGCAAAAAAAACAAAAACAAAAAAAAAACCACGATCTGAACAAAGACCTGGAATAAGCAAATTAAATATTTACAGAACTTGCCACCCCATATCCACAAAACATATATTTTTTTCAATATTATATTAATACCTATTCTAAAAGTGATCACATAATAGGAAATCACTTTTTAGTAATTGCATAAGCATTTTACAGATTTAAATGAAATCCTGAGCAATAGAGCAAGATTCTCGTCCTCTCTATCCCTTTCTCTTTTTTCTCTTTTATTCTTTCTTTCTCAAAAAAATAAATAAATTAATAAATAAAAGAAACTAAAAGATGTTGAGGAAGTCTAAAGAATAAAATGGTGAGAGCCACAGCTGAACAGGGAAGAGCCAGGGTCCCATCAATAAGGGGCCTGATAAGAGCTGGGGTCCCATCAATAAGGGACCTGATAAGAGCTGGGGTCCTATCAATAAGGAATCTGAAAAGCCACGTAAAGGAGTTTGAACTTTGTCCTGTGGCATTGTGAGCAAGCTTCAATATGTGACCTCTGATTTCAGATTTCATTTGAAATAAACCTTTCAGTTAATACAAAACAGTAAAAATGAGGGGGGGGACACAGGGGGCAGTGTCGGCATTTCTGAGGTAACTACACCTCTCTAGACAGGTGCTTTTTATTAAACAAATATTCACTACAATTCTACTATGTGCCAGCAACCGATCTAGATGCTGGAGAATACAGGAGAGAACAAGACAGTAACTTCATGGACAGATAAAAAACACATGAACAATAGTAGTAGATGCCAAGAAGAAAATAAAACATGGAAATAAGGAAGAAGGCACCTGAAATGGAAAGCTACTTTGGCTGTGCGTGGGGTGTCAGGTAAAACGTTCCTAAAGTGACATTCTTACTAATACCGACATGACGATAAAGTAGTCGCATAAATATTTGAACAGAGAACATTCCACGAAAAGGAGTCTTTGGGTCTTTCTTCCACATTTGTAAAGAGCGGGTTTAACAATGACTGCATATATGGATGCATGAGTGAAGTAAAAAGTCTATGATTATAAGGCATACAAGATTAGAAAGCCACCTCCTTGGTAGAACGTATCAATTATATCCATGCTAAAAATCTGAGAGGCTGCAATGCAAAGCCAATTTTCTTTTTTGTTTTTAATTATTTTTTAAATTCTATGAAGAAGCAAAGCCGATTTTCTACTGACATTCTTTATTCTAGTGAAAAAAACCTAATTAAGCATTGTTTTTTTCTTCTTAAATTAGTACTAGGGCTAAAAATAACCCTGAGTTGGCACTAAGGGCACTGGGTAGTCTTAGAAAGATTTTAAGCAGAAGAGTTACATGTCCAGGTTTTTTTACATTAATACATTTCAATACTATGCAGCCAATAAAAACTAATTATGAAAACTATAGAAAAGACGGTAATTAAAAAAAAAATCTATTGCATTAGGGTGGTAGGATTATGGATGGCTTTTTCTTCTTTCATATTTTAAGTATTTTAAAAGTTTTTGTAAAGGACAACGCTCCGCTCTACGGACCTGAGTATTAGGATGAAGCAATACAAAAACGGAATCAAAGAACAAAAATTTAGTTCACTTTAAGTCCCAAAAGATAACTGTTTCTGTCATTTGCCATTTGAGAGAAGAACAAGTAAAAACAACAACAAAAAACCATCTTTAAATTATTAGAAAGAAGAAGGGAAAAAGGTCAGTAGGTAGCTAAGCTTCACAAATGTTAAGTTGGCCAACAATTATTTATTGAATGCCTGCACTTGCAAGTGGGGATACAGCTATGAACAAGGCAGGATCTCAAAAAGTAAAATCATAAACACATACATAACTGATGCCAGTGCCATGATAAACGCTAGGAAGAAAAAATAGATTAACAATGGATGACACAGTAAAAGCAAGAGGCTCAGCAGACGAAGCTTCTCTGGCGCAGACGATGTCTTACATGTTTGTACGCTCAGAGCTTTATCTAACGGTCGATAAATGTCGATTGTACAAATGAAGGTGGGCAAGGGAGAAGAAATGAGGGTCAGAAGAACATGCGAAAAGCGTAATTAAGCAGAGGATAAAGGACGAGGTGTCAGCGCAAACACGACACCGAACACTTCCAAGCACAGGTACAACCTCGCACCGGGATTTGGAAGCAGGAAGCGTCTGCACAGCTGGACTCCGGATTCGACATCCAACGGCGAGGCCCGCACGGACGCGCCGCCAGCGTCCAGCCCTGATTGGCGCGCCCGGAACCACGCACGCTCCCCGGTCCAGGGCCCGCGGCGCAGCCCGGAAGCTTCCAGCAGCTCCGAGAAGCGCCGCCTCAGCTGGCGGCGCCGGCTCTTAGCGCGGAGGCCGGCGGACCCGTTCCAAGCGTGGGCCGAAATGCCGGGGCTGGATGCCGGGTGGGGCCGCGGACGGCCGCAGGCCAGCCTCCTAACAGCCGGGGCTGAGGGAACCGGGCGCAGCAAGTCGCACACCCTCTTCGCGCTCCGGGTCCGGGAGTGACGGGCGCAGGCCGCGTGAGGGGAGCGAGACCCCGGACCGGCCCGCACCAAGGACCGGAGGGGGCGATTCGGCAAAGGGAGGCTGACGGGCGTCGGGCGGGAGGCGGTGACTCACCTGGGAGGTAATCATGATGCTAGAGTCGATCAGGAAACTCATCGCGAAGTGTACGGAGGGCTCCTGCCTCCACCTCCCATTCCCCGAGGCCACGGCACTCAGGCGGCCTTCGCCCAGGCGCCGCAGCCAGGACAGCGGCTCGCACGCCCGACGCCATCAAGCTGCGCCCCAGCCAGCCAATCAGCGGCTACCTCCGGAGCTTCCCGCCTCGGGCTCGGCGTGGTGGGTGGGGCGGACGCTTAGGTCTCGGGGCGGGCGCTTAATTAGGGGCGGGGCTTAATCGGGGCGAGACTGGAAGCAGGTGCAGCCCAAAGTAGCATCAGTTCTGAGGCTGAAGGAGGCGGGGCCTGAGAGCTAAGTGCTAATTCTGTTTTGTAATGATCATCGCTAATAAGATAATAATGGTAATTCTAGGAAGTCGGGCATTGTGTCCTAAATGTTATAACTTTTACTTGACTCGGGAAATAGGACTGCACAAAGTGAGGGAAGCCTGGAAAGGCAGATGAGACATTAACAGACACAGCTAGGCAAATGCATTTCTGTGACGACGACGAACAGCACACCGTCTGTAGCAGCGGAGTGACACTGTTGTACTGCATGCGAGTCAGGCCACACGTGGAGTACTGCAGTCCGTGTACCCCACTTTTAAGAGATTAGAGGTAGGATATTGGAGCTCGCTCAAAGGTGAGCCGCCAGATGAGGGCTGGTGAAGGAAGCAAAGAAAGATGACTCCGAACGTGACATCTGTCTTCATGTGAAAGAATGGGTAGAACTGATATGGCCCTAAGAGTTATCTATGGGGCAAAGACTGGAAGTTAAATGAAGATTTCCAGTCCAGGAAATCACCCTATGTAGGAGTGGCTGCGGTTAAGACCCACACAGACAATCCTGAGGGGACCTGACATCCAGCTTCTGAGTTCAGACTATTACAGTTTGAATAAGTGACCCGCAGATTCATTACACACAAGGGAACGTGTCTTCCTTTCATTGGATTGAAGTCTGTCATACCAACTCCCTGTAAGATGTCAATCCCTGATACAGAATTTCAAAGAGCTGTGGAGGCAGCTCTACTATGGGAGTGTCTTAAACCAGAGAACTTCGCGCCCTGGCTATATCTATTAGGGAAGCAGGTGGATTCCCACATAGCAGCACCTGACATTCAAGACTGTGTGATAGTGCAGAACGCTGAGAGCCTATCAAGGCAAGCAGTTTACCTTGGTGACTTACTGGGCTGCACAGTGGGGATCAGAGTCTTAGTAGCCTGGACTAGCATAGAAAGGTGTGCAGTGCCTACTGGTCTAAGGCCTGTGCAAAGCTTTGGGTGATACCATTCAGAATTCTCCCTACTGTACCACTTGTGTCCAGGTAAAGGACAGGCCTGGGTGATTCAAGGGACTGCTTTTGACTGAGGAATGTCTCTAGAAGCCTTCACACTGCATTTAGTATCCAAGACGCTCTTCTCAAAGGAAGTCTTTACTGGTGTTGGTGGACTCTGACACTAAAATGGCTGGTCCTCCCATCTCTACTGCTGGTAACATTCTCCGGATCCCTCTAGCTGCTGCTATCCTCTTCGAATAGTGAGATCTTTTGGTTCTGCCTCCATGGACTGTCAAACAATTTGGGCCCTGGGTCCCCAGTTTGTGCTATTTTTCCAAGGGAGGTTTTCAAAATATGTCGTGTTCATAACGACTAGCCATTGTTTGCCACTCATCCAGAGATTGACAGCCAGTCCCATGGATGCGCTGTAAAGAGTCGATTAACAAGATGATCAATCTGTGTCCTTTGGACGAGTGTTTGCTCACACCACTTTACTGCCCTTTTTCATGGCAACTGCGTGTTCATACTTACTGTACTCTCACTTCCCAGCACTGCCCGCATCCTGACAGCTATTTCACCTCCTTCCTCCAAATTAATGCAAAGGATTGGGTCCGGGAGTGGACACTAATACTAGATCCCTGGGAAACACCCTAGTACCTTTTCTCCATGCACATACATAGCACCTGCCCATGCCAATGGTTGGATGATCTTTGTTAGGGATTTTCTTTTGAAACTTTTTACTTATTGTGTTGTAGCTGTAGATTCACATGCAGTTGTAAGTCTGGTATCTTTTGAGACATATGACATCACAACTTCCATGGCATCCTACTCCAGCTCTCTCCCTTCATGAATAGACATCCTATCTTACAGCTTGCCCCACTGTGCCAGGTTCACTGACTCTCTGAACTCCCCTGTGTACCCCACTAAGTCACCAGTGTAAGTTGGACAGGAAACCACAAGTATTCAAAGGAAAAGTGTTTATTTTCTGGTGGTCCCATGGACAGTATCTATACTTGATACCTAGAATGTAGAGGTGCAGTTTTTTCAAAGTGTGATTCTCTAATGCCGTGGGAATCTTATTTAAAATGTAGATTCATAAACTCTAATATAGACCAGTGGACTTGGGATTTTGGAAAGTGACTCCCAGGAGGAATCTGGGAGCCAATTAATTAATAAATAAAAATTACATATATTTATCATGTGTAAAACAATGTCTTGAAATAGGCATACATTGTGGAATGGCTAAATCAAGTTAATTAGCATTATGTATTATTTCAGAGACTTATTTTTGTGGTGAGAATACTTAAAATCTACTCTCTTAGAGATTTTCAAAAATGCAATACATTCTTGTTAACTACAGTCACCATATTGTATAATAGATCTCTTGAACTTACTCCTCTTATCTAACTGAAATTTTGTATCCTTTGACCAACATCTCCCCAACTTTTAAACTTTACTTAAAAAATATATTTGTGTTATGCATTATTTATGCTATTTGTATTCTGTTTTGTAACTATACATAATTGCATTTAATTCATTCTGGGAGTATAGGCATGCACCATCATACCTGGCTCATTTTAAAGTTTTTGTAGAGACGGAGTCTCACAATGTGCCCAGGCTAGTCTCAAACTCCTGGGCTCAAGAGGTCCTCCCACCTCTGCCTCCCAAAATGTTGGGATTACAGGTATGAGCCACCGCGCCTGGGCTTGAATTCTTTTAAAAAATATTTCTCTTGGCCAGGTGCGGTGGCTATTGCCTGTAATCCCAGCAATTTTGGGAGGCTAAGGTGGGTGGATCACCTGAGATCAGGAGTTTGAGAGCAGCCTGGCCAATACGGTGAAACCTGGTCTCTACTAATAATGCAAAAATTAGCCAGGTGTGATGGCACACGCCTCTAATCCCAGCTACTTGTGAGGTTGACGCAGGAGAATCGCTTGAACCTGGGAGGTGGAGGTTGCAGTGAGCTGAGATCGAGCCATTGCACTCCAGCCTGGGTGACAAGACCCCCACCCCTCCAAAATTTTTCTTTTGGCTTGAGTGGGTTATGAAATAAACTTTTCTTTAAAGAAGGGTTTGCAGGTATTTTGAGCTTTTGCATAATTGAGAGTTCCTTTCAATTGGCTTCACACGTGAATGAAATTTGGCTTATTGTGGAGTTTTCAGCTTAAGTTTTTCATCCTCAATATTCTGTGGATATTCTCTTCTTTTCTGGGATTTAATGTGTTATGGAGAAGTATGATGCCAGCCTGATGTTTTTTTTTTTCACCTTTGTAAGTAACTTGATAAACACTCTGTTCATCCACAGTTGGCACCAGAAGGAATAGCGCCACGTTGAGAGGATTGGCTGAAACTGAGAGCCACGAGTTTTTGGTTCCTTGTGCTCACCCCAGCTTCCCTTTTCCTTTTGAGCTATTACTCATCCCCATGCCTAACAATGGCGTCTGAGGGTGAGGAGGAATCTCTCTTCTTTACCCCTCCAGACCACGTGAACTCTTCTCTTAAGTCTCTATGAAAGCTGAGTCTAAGGTGCCTCATTTAATAAGACTAGGCGGGGCGTTGTGGCTCACGCCTGTAACCCCAGCACTTTGGGAGGCTGAGGTGGGGGATCACAAGGTCAGGAGTTTGAGACCAGCCTGGCCGACATGGTGAAACCCTGTCTCTACTAAATATATAAAAATAGCCAGGCGTGGTGGGACATGCCTGTAGTCCTAGCTACTCGGGTGGCTGAGGCAGGAGAATTGCTTGAACTTGAGAGGCGGAGTCTGTAGTGAGCTGAGATTGTGTCACTGCACTCCAGCCTGGGCAACAGAGCAAGACTCTGTCTCAAATAATAATAATAATAATAATAATAATAATAATAATAATACTATGCTAGATTACAGGAGTCCTATCACATAGAGTGATAATTATGAAGGTGATGATAGCTAATATTTATGGAGTGCTTACTATGTGCCAGGTACTGTTTTAAGACCTTGACATGCATTAACTCATTAACTCCCCAGCTTGGTTCCTAGTTTGCCTCCCTATGGCAGATACCATCTTCCTTTATTATTTTGGAAGCACTAGTGAGCATATTGTGACTCTTTGGATTGCAGGCTCAAGAGAATGAGGCTCAGAGAAAGGAATTCCCTCTTGTTCCTGTTTAAGGCCCACTTTCCAAATTCTCTTTTCTCATCTTAAAATCTTTCTCTTTTCAGCATTTGGCATTCGAATTATCTGTTATCTTCAAGGAAGCCTCACCTCCCTATTGAGAGAGATATGACCCTACTCTGCGTTCACAAGTGGACAAGAATGTGAAGCATAGCTGTTCAACGGTACAAAAGCTACTGCAGGGATTGTTTCTTTACGTTTCAAAATTATAGAATTATGTCTTTATACTTGCAAATCAAAGTTTATCTAGATTTTTTTCCCCTGGTGCATGATGAGTCCCTTCCAATTTGCAATTTCAGGTCTTTTATCAGCTCAAGGAAATTTCCTTCTATCTTTACAGCTTGTGGTTGGTTCACTTGTCCTGACTTTTCTTCAGAAGCATTGATAGCTATGTGTTGGATTTTTATTGTCTTTCCTCCATGTCTATTACTTCTTCTTTGATAATTTTTATCTCTTTGTTCATTCTTTTGGCATTTGGGAGAATTTCTGATGTTGAATCTTTACAAAATTGATTTGGTCTTATGTATTGCTAATTTGTTCTTCGTTCTTAAATTCTGCTGTGGCATTGTTTGCTAACTCTGCCAGCTCCTTTTACAATTCAGTCTAGCACCTCATTATCTTGTGTTTCATGTATTACTTGATAGAGTCCATGTATTCTTTAACCTTTTTTTGAGAGTATAAAACAGATTTTAAATAAATAATTTTTCATTTTTTAAGTAAAAATCTTTTGAAATTATGCTACTATTTTACTTTTGGCATTTGTTGTTTTCTTTTCATGTCTCTGAAACTTCCCACAGACTCCAGGTTATTCTCTGTCTAGTTATTGTTATGTTCCCTATCTATTACTTATCTATAAAACTGAGAGTCTCATCCATCCCAGAATAGGTATAGGACCTGAGTAGACACAGTAAAGTTAGGTCAACAGATTTAATAAAAATGTAAAGAAGAACCCTCTTGAAATGTTAGGTAAGTAAGTTTCTAAAAAATATTTAAAGGAAGACAAGTAATCTATAATTCAAGAAAAATAGAGAGTTGTCCTAGAATGTAGCGCCTCACTCTGACACAATTATGAAAAAAACTGGAGAAAGTTGACCTTCTGATCTAAGAGATCTTAGAGAGATGAACTGTTGTTGTAATATCATAAAGACATTCCTTGTCATGACGTCTGCCGTACAGATATGATGGAGATAATTTTTTTTAATTATTAAGTTATATTCCACTGGTTCAGGTCACTTGTGTTTATCTAATCTCATCATTTTCTCTGGGCTGTACTGACCTAACTCAGTTTGGGAGGTACCTCATTGTTTCTTCCATCTACAGATCTAGCTAGTTTAAAGATGAAAACTGCAGCAGATGAGAAAGAAAAATACAACTGGAAAACGTGGATGAATTAGAAACACTAAACAGTTTTCAGGAAAGCTGAGTGTCAGAGAAAAACAGATGTTCAGGAAAAGAAAAAAAGAGGACACAAAAACTGTCCTGGCCAAAGGGGTCATGACCACACATTATCCTCGGATGAGGGCTTCCTTTATGGTGGCAATTGAACAGAAGCATTTAGAGCAGATTACAATGCATATTATACGTACAATGAAATCACTGAAACAGAAAAAAGAGCCAACATTGATGTCTTTGCCTTAAATCTTGCTTCTTTCTAGTTTATTCTCTCCACAGTGGTCGGGGCATTCTGAGAGAAAATGACCAACAGAATACGATGGAATTGATGGTACGTGACTTCCAAGGTTAGGTCATAAAAGACACTGAAGTTTCTGCTTTGGCCTCTTGAATCACTTTCTCTGGGGGAAACCAGTACTGGGTCATAAGGACACTCAAGCAGCCCCATAGAGGGGCCCAAGTGGAGAGAAACCACTTGCCAGCATTAACTTGGTAGTCACGCAGCCGTGTGAATGAGTGGATCCTACCATCCCGGTCAAACCTCTGATAACCGAAGGCCCCACCTATATTTGACAGCAGTCTTCTGAGAGACCCCTAAGCTGCTCTAGAATTCCTGACCTACAGAAACTGTGAGGGATGATATATGCTTGTTGTTTTAAGCCACTACATTTTGGAGTGATTTGCTACACAGCAATATACAACGAATACACGAGTCATCACAGGTAATATGTTTATTAAACAATTGCATGGTACAAACCTGGGTCTCCATCTTCATAGGCTTTGCTTTTTGTTTCTTTACCACTCACTGACTGTTAAGCCACATATTTTAGGTTTTTGTTATAATCACGCCTAACCTCAATGTACCCTTTGGTTAGGTGGTAATACATAATGCTAGACACTAGAACAGATAAATCTTGACATCTGAGTGGATTAATACAATAAACGTTTGTTTTTCATTTCACATAAGGTCTAAAAGTCCAATTAATGGAAATTGGCAGGGTGGGAAGCCCTCTGATCTACAACCATCCCAGAACTGACGTCTTCATCACAAGGCTTTCAAGGTTGCTCTGGGTAACAGTGTCTTCAATGTGTGGCTTCTGGGGTGTGCTAGGTGACAACATCCATTAATTCATATGAAAATGTCTTTTTCTTCCTTTATTTGTGACAAAGAAAGTTTGCTTTCTTTCAAGCTGGAAACTCCTGGGACCTTCAGGGAACCTCTTCCTCAGATATATGCCTGTGTGGTGTCAGCTTGCTCTATTGCAGGGGAGTACTTGGCCGACTATCTCCCTGCCTTGGGAGATGTTTTAGTAATCATTCATCCATTCAGCAAACATCACAACGTTCCAAGCACTGTGCTAAGTATTGAGTATTCAGTGATATAGGATAAAATCTGTCCTAAAGTTGCTTGCAGTCAGATGGGAGAAAAGCAAGTAAATACAATGATTTGCTAAGTGCTATGACAGAAGGACACAAAAGTACTGAGAGACCACAAAAGTGGGAGACTCACTTTTCTTGGGCAGTTTGTAAAATTGCACAAAGAGGAAGACAACTGAGCTGACTCTTGCAGGATGAGAAGAAGCTGACCACAGGGAAAAGCTGGACGAGAGCACAGAGCCCTGAAACAGCATGACATCCATCAGTATCTGCCAGGACTGTCCACACTGGGGACTGTCCAGTGGCTCTGTAAGGCTCGGGCCCAGGTATGTGTAGACAAATGTGAGAGGTGAGGCTAGAAAGGGGGTGTACTAGTCCTGCTGTGTTAGCAAGAGATGATTTTTGGCTATGTTAAATTTAAAAAAATAAAAAGGAACTCTGGGGTAGCTTAGCAAATTGAAGGAAGACTGAAGAGCCATGATCTGAAAGCTGTGGAGTCAAGCATCTCCTGGAAATCTAGGTGCAGAAACTAATTGTGAGTTTTTGTTTAGGAGCCAAGATAAATGGATTCCAACCCATTTTCAGTTTCGTTGTTACTCTTATTCAGGATTCACATTCTAGGGAGACAGTGTCTGACTGGCCCATTTGGGTGAAAAAACCTGACCCTTGACCATGAGATGCTAAGGGTTCATCAAGACTACATCCAACTGAGGAAGGATGTTTCCCATAGATGAAATGGAGATTATAAAAGAAGGAGAATACATTCTGCTCAGGTAAAAACAGTTGTAGTCTCTGGGTGCGTTGGAGTCAGTAACGAAGGGCTTCGTAAGTCATGTTAAAAAAATCCAGAATTTATTTGGTAGGCAATGAAGAGCCATAGAAGGAATTTGAGCAGAGAAGTAACATGATAAACCCCAGACAGAAGCCTTCGGCTAATTTTATTTTGTTATCAGTTTATTTTTATCTGTAATGAACAAATTTAACTCTTTCTATAGTTCTCATTGACATGGAAGAGAACAAATATCATTCTACCATTCCTTTCCATGGTCCAAGCAAATACACCTTTTATTTTTTCCTGAGATTTGTGTAGTGAAGGCAGTGGTGTTGGGGGGCCGGGGGGGATGTGGGGGAAGAAATGGACCAAATCTCCATTGATCAAGAAAGGTTTCATGTTCTTTCTGGATCAGATTCTCTTTCCTCCCACACAGTGATGTGCCAGAGCTGGTTTGTACTGGCTGGCAAGAGTCTTTTGCTAAATTTTCAGGAATTCTGTGAGTCATTTGTTAAGGATAGTCATTATTAACAATTAAGTTATATAAATTTAAACAAAAAAAGATATGAAATACAAAAGTAATAAATATTGAAAGTTGACCACTTCCTAAATATTGTACTATGGTCTATGTTCTTGAGGTTATTTATACCTACTGAATGGTACACATCCATTGTATGGTGGAAAACTTTATAATGTTATGCTATTGCACATCTTCCCAACTCTGCATTCAGGGACATTATGTTGGTAGCTTGAAATTGGTGGGAGTGGGAGAATTATACCAAGGAAACTGGCAAACACTACAAAGTCGGCCTCTTTACCCTGGAGAGAGCTGGTGGTTAAACATTTACTAACATACCACCCTCACCCCCTTTACCCCTTATTTTCTAGGCCCTCAACTCCAAAGGAAAAATAACTAGAAACTGAGGCAGTGTCTTCACAGTCTAGTTCAGCTGACACATAAAAAGAAAAAACAAAGATGGTAAAACGTCAAGTTAATTTATTTGTTTTATAACAGTCTAGCACAGGACTACTGGCTCTGACACAAGGATGTGGAAGGTTGGAGAATACAGGACCACCATCCCGATTATGCATCTCTCTTTTGGAGAGACTTTCTCAGGAAGTTTGTTATGAATGTGTTTCATAACAAACTGAGTCTTTACCACTCTGCTTCACAGATGAAAAAATTGCAGGAAAAGGCCACGGGGCCATCTACTTTTCCCTTCAGGCAACCTTATGCATTCTTTCAGAATCTTCTTTGTCTGCTCCGGAGAACTTCCAGAAAGCAGTGGGGCTGGAGACTCTGGGATGTCTGAGCCTCCTCTCTCTCATCCTCTGGGGTGTCTGAGCCTCCTCTCTCTCATCCTCTGGGGTGTCTGAGCCTCCTCTCTCTCATCCTCTGGGGTGTCTGAGAGCTGAATACCACCTTTTTCCTGGTTCTGGGAGCTGCAATGTCTAGGTGAACTGTCTTTCATAAAAGTTTTTCTTTCCTCTTACCCAACTGCTGAACCTAAAACTTTGTTTCCTTTTTCGCCTCCCTTCCCCAAGCACATATTTAGTTATAATACAATAATCGCAAAAAGGGAAAGTCTCCCTGCCTATTTTGCTATCACTTCTAGGTATACACTTACTAGTTTTACGGATTGTATTTACACTCAGAAGAGTTTTTCTTCCAACCAGGCAAACTTTTCTCATCTAAACTTTGCTAAGTTGGGTTGTGCAATCATTTGCACATGATATGCACAGAGGGTAACTCATGGTGAGGGAAAGGAGCGAAGGGGAGGCTGGGGGAATGGAATGGCACATGCAGTTGGGGTGCTGTTCTCATTCTTACTTAGCATATGCCCAACGACCCTCCTCAGGAACTGGGGAGGAGCAGTGGTTGGTACCAGTCTTGCCACAGGCCTTCTGCATGACCCGGACTGAAGAGTTGCTGCATGCAGCTCTGTCAGTATCCATGGAGTCCCTTTTGCCATGAGACAGAGACTGTCCCCGTGGTCGACGCCTCTCCACTTCTTCCTATGTGATCTTCTCCTTATGTGAGCTCTGGTAAGCCGAGTACCTTCAGCACTTCTTTCAGCAACAAATTCTTGTGTGATGAAAGAGATTCTTTTTTTTTTTTTTGTACCATAATTCTTAGGAATTCAAGACTACCTGTCGTCCCTCCAAATTCATTTCCCTTATTTTCGTTATTGGCTCACTTTTTATCAGTATCTTAGTTATCGACGCAGTATTTGAAAGTGATGCCTGTCTCTGCTTCAGTATACATTTTACAATATGGACTTACAAATTTTGATGATGCCTTCTTTTTTTTTTTTTCCATTTATTTCCAAATTAGTGAGTTTTTAAAAAGACCTATAACATCTTGTGAAGGAGGGGCAGAACTTATCATCCTCAATTAACATAGGGAAAACCGTCACAGAGAGCAGGTAAGCGGCATCTTGGCATACCCAGAGGCAGGAAGGGCAGTCAGCTCCGTCCCCAGGTCACACAGAACTTCGGGAATGTCTGTCCAGTGCTGTGCTGGCTGCTTCCCCTGTGTGGCAGGGGACAAAAACATGATGAAAAGCAGACAGGCTTTTTTACAATGCCCAAAACACTAGGCCAGGGTTTACACAGCCAGGCTCTAAACTTTCTAACGAGCACCTCTATCCTTCTTGGTCACAGATCTGCCCTGATGGCAGTGTTAGAACTGCTATCAAGTGATTAGCCCCTTTCTTCTGGAGGGAGGTGTACTCCTGATGTCCTGCTGTCTAATGTGTCTTTTTATTGGTGGGTCCATGTGCCCTAGGGTTTTTATCTAATTAGGGACCGACGAGGAGTAGAAACTGAGTCTGGGCATAGTGAAGCCCATGGGGATTACAGTCCTGAGTCGGTCATCATTATTTGCCTCAGAACGACGCTCAGCGGGGCTGCTGCCTGGAGTAAGGAACACCACAGACATGCAGCTGCTTCTGCATGGAAACTGGCTGCAGTGTGTGCCAGCTTAAGCTGGGGCCTCTTTCTCCGCAGATGGAAGTAATTGGCAATCTGTCTCCAGTCATTTCTTAAGGTCAATGAGCCTCAGGTTCCTACTAAACATGGGGTTAAGATTCTGTTTTGAATCTCTTCTGAGAAAACTGATCTCTGGAATGTCTGCTTCACACTGAAAAACTCTCACCAGGTAACCAGGAGGCAGGCTGGGGGTACAGAGGGAAACCATCCACCTCCCCTTCTTCCCAGTCTCACAGCTGTTGGGTCTCTCAGGGAGTGGTACCTCTCAGCAGGCTTCATGCTTGGCAGCCAGCTCAGTCTTTATGACACCCCTGACGTAGGAAGGTGACAAATGCCAGCTCTAGTTTGTAGGCAGAAAACTGAAGTACAGAGAGCTCAAGGCACAATAATGATACAGCCTACTAAACGGCAGAAACAGAAACAGAATCTCAGCCCCTGGACGCCCGTGTCTGTTTCTTCCTAAATAGGCTTCTCCTGTTATTGGGAAGACCGAGAGGGAAACTGTGGGGACGGTGTGGGGACGTGCACTGAAGCGGGATGCTGCTTCATCTGAGGGAAGACACGCACACAGTCACGTCCCCGCTGAGACAAGACCAGCAGCCCTCATTTCTACACTGGTACCACGTGGCAGTTTTACTTAGAACACGGTATCATTTTTCTTTTTCTTTTTTCTATCAGGCTCCAGTTGAGATAGACACTTTATTCTGGTCACGATCAGGCTATTCAGAAGGCTCTTTTTAATTGGGACTTCAGGAACAAAACTATAGGAACAGTAGTGCAGCCATTAGGGTCAAGGATGCACTCTCTGGTTCTCAGGCCTGGGATTTTGTTAATTCTCTCACCATATAGGAGAAGGTCTGTGTGGAATAACGTTGCCTACAGGGGGTACGATCAAGCAGTAGCCAGAAAGCCACGTGTCTGCAAGATAAACGTACCTCTTCTATTCAACATTCCTTCGCTGAAGGTTTGTCACTTTGGGTTACCCAGGTAAAATTTATAGTTTAGTCTTTCTCTTTTAAATGTAGTTTTTCCTGGGAGTAGTTACCAAACAATCAAACCTTAAAATAAGTTTAATTTTTAGACTACTTTGCTTTAGAATGGGTCACCAAGAAATAGAAATTTTGTCAAGGGGGAGGAATAGTTTTGGAGAAAGCCTGCTTTGGAAAGGTCTATTTTGAATGAATACCTGAAATGGAAGGTAGTAACCAGAGGGCCGCAAAGGGGATTGGTATCGATGAGACGGTGCCAGTCGGGGTTGGGAAGATACAACAAAGGCCGTTCCTCTAAGCACCTCTTTTGGGTCACTTGCTGCCTCCTGTCCAGGTCCCCGCCGCATCAACTTGGTTTCTGTAACTCCTGCCCTATCTTTGGCACTGCAGCCCATGAGGCATAGTGTTGGTTTAGATGAACCATCTTAGTTTTCTCTTTCTACTCTGGCAATTGATTGGCTGAGGGTAAAATTGCTCCTGGTATGAAATGTGTACTTGCACGTGAGGATTTCCCCTGACTAGACTCTGTTTGAGGAGGGTGAGTTGTGGGAATATGAGGACAGGAGCCCTTCAAGATTTTTCTTGTTCCCTTTAGCCTCTGTGTCCTTTCTAGGGATGAGGCTTGGCCTGGGACTGCACTTTGGGATCCTGGCCGTGTGAGCACTCACTTTGTGTGAGGCTCCCTCTGGTGCCACTCTGATGGCCCTCTTGGTACATGTCTGTGCCTGCACAAGGCCTGAGAGCTGGCTCTTCTTAGGACAGACCTGTGAGCAGGTGTCCTTCCGCTGGAACCTGGGTTTGCTTCTAGTCCCTGATGGAAAGAGGTATAGAATTTAGGCTGAGCACTGACACTGCAAGAGGGAAGTACAGAAAGGAGCTTCTTTGCTTCAAGGAAAAAACTGCAGCCAGTCCTAAAAGCCTTTTGATTTCACAGGGAGAGTTTTGGCATCTTGCTCTCTTTCTCTGATGGTACCCAGGGCAGAATTCCCACCAATACAAAGCGCATCATTGCTTCAGAACCCAGGGCTACAATGACCCAAAAGAATGGTCAGTGAGAACTCTGGATATCTCCTGGACTGATGATTTAAACCAAACACTCCAAAGTAGTGAAATAAGGTTTGGGAGCCACAGAAACAAGTTGAGACCGTAAATAATAAGACTGAGTCCATAAGAAAGCTGGGCTAATTAGCATAAGCTGATATTGCAGATTGGTGCCTCTCAGGTTAAATCTGGCCTGCACATGTTTCATTTGGTCCACATGTTGTATATAAAATTTAGTTGCCAACATTAACAGTTTCAAAAGTTTCAATTAAAATTTAGATTTCATGGGCCAGGCATGGTGGCATACACCTGTAATCCAGCATTATGGGAGGCTGAGGCAGGTGGGTCACTTGAGCCCAGGAGTTTGAGCCCACCCTAGGCAACGTGGTGAAACCCCATCTGTATGAAAATTAGCCAGGCGTGGTGGTGTGCCCCTAGAGTCCCAGCTACTTAGGAGGCTAAGGTGAGAGGCCCACATGAGCCTGGGAGGTTGAGACTGCAGTCAGTTGAGATTGTGCTGAGATTGAGCCACTACACTCCAGCCTGGGCAACAGAGAACCTGTTTAAAAAAAAAAAAAAAAAAAAAAAAAAGTTGGATTTCTGGCTTCCTTTGAAAAATCAGAAAGACCAGGTAACACTTCATGGTACTTATTGCCTGGAAGTGAGCAGCAACTTCTCCTGCTCTCGCGTTCACAGCCCCATTCCCTCCCTGGCATTAGAACAGGGCCGCCTTGTACCTTCTGTTCATTACCTGTCTGTATTATGCAGGCTTTTGAGCTGGGATCCCTGAAATATGGTCGCAGGACACCTGCTTCAGAAATGCTGGGATGATAGATTCTGGCTGGGTTAGTGAGCTTGAGACGAGACTGGTAAAAGGCTGAGGCCACCCCAGTTCTGATTTAGGGGTTTCTATGGAGAAATGGGCGTGAGAGAAGAGTCCCCCCAGCTGCCGGGGTTGGAGGAAGGGGGCAGCCTACGACACTGGGAACTTTAGTGGTCGATGGCTTTATCTTGGTCGCCCTCATGCTGGGCGTGGGAAAGGCTGTTCCCAGTTGCGTGGCATGCACTGCCCTGCTGCAGTGCCCGTCCGACCGGGCGCTGGGCAGGGGGGAGACAGAAGACTCACATCCTTTCACCTTGCCTTACGTGAGCTTGGGCGTCACTTCACACGGTCAGATCGTCTGACCGGGCTCGGCTGCTGGCTTTGCTCAGCCTGCTCAGGGGCCGGGCATCGTCCGTCGTCAGCTCTGGGCAGAGCGAAGGCGTCTTCTCAGCGGGCGGCCCTTGCTTCGCGCCCTCCGACGGCGGCTCTTCTTTCTCGCCCTCCTTCCGCACTCCGGGGGTCTCCGCTTCCTCCCCCTCGGGCGCTGCGGCCTTCTCCTGCCCCGCCGCGGTCACCGTCTCTGCTTCCTGCTGCTCTTCGCCCGCCTCGGGTTCGACCCCCTCCTCTGCGGGCGGCCGCTCGCCCTCCACTCCCTGCGCCCCCACCTGCGCGTAGGAAGGCAGCGTCTCCTGGTAGCCCAGGGGGCCCGCGCCGACCTGCTCCTCGAACGGACCGAGCGGCCTGGCAGCGACCGCGCTGGTGTCCGCCACGCCCACCTCGGTCAAGGGGAAGTAGTGCGAGACGATCTTCTCCTCCTCGAGGAGCTGGTAGCCCTTGGCTTTCTGGATGGAGGAGACGGCGATGGAGTGCAGGGACTTCTCGGGGATCTCCGCCCGGGGCGGCTGGCCGGGCCTCCTGAGGGCAGCGCGGACCCGCTTCAGGGCCAGGTGGCCGAGCTCCATGACGTTGAGCAGCAGGGACACGGACGCCACGGCCAGCATGAACAGGATGAAGACGGTCTTCTCCGTGGGCCGCGACACGAAGCAGTCCACCACGTTGGGGCACGGCCAGCGGCTGCAGCGGTACAGCGGCGGGATGCGCAGCCCGTACAGGAAGTAGTGGCCCACCACGAAGCCCACCTCGAAGAGCGTCTTGAAGACGATGTGGCACACGTAGGTGCGCAGCAGGGCGCCCTCCAGCCGGACGCGCGTGGCGCCCCCGCCGCCGCCCCGCGCATGCGCCGCCGCCTGCCCGCCCCGCGCCTGCGCCTGCGCCTGCGCCTGCGCCTGCGCCTGCGCCTGCGCCTGCGCCTGCGCCTCCGCCGCGCGGCCCCGGCGCTTCTCCTCCGCGCGCACGTGGTGCAGCGCGTGGCCCACGTACACCAGGGACGGCGTGGACACGAAGATGATCTGCAGCACCCACAGGCGGACGTGCGAGATCGGGAAGGCCTCGTCGTAGCACACGTTCTCGCAGCCGGGCTGCTGCGTGTTGCACACGAAGTCCGCCTGCTCGTCGCCCCACACCAGCTCCGCGGCCGTGCCGAGGATGAGGATGCGGAAGATGAACAGCACGGTGAGCCACACCCTGCCGATGACGGTGGAGTGCTCGTTCACCTCCTCCAGGATGTTCCCCAGGAAGCTCCAGTCGCCCATCGCTCGCGCACCTGCGGGGACGCGAGACAGCAGCTGAGCGCGCGCGCGACCCGGGCCCGCCCCTCGCCACCCGCGCCCACCCCGCGCCCTCCGCCCCAAGCTGCGGCCCTGGCGCCGGGAACAGCGTCTGTTCAGCGCTTGCTCGGGGCAGACTGAGACCAGGGAACAGGGGAGGCCCCAGGGAATCTCCTTCCGGTCGCCTCCTCATCCGCAAAATGGGTTTAATATAACACTACTCTCATTCCCTTCACAAACGCTCTGAAGGCATCCACGAGGCAGTATCGGCATGCTTCCTCAAACGCACCGAAAGGAAGGGTTCGTTGCTGACCGCAGACAGACACGCCTGCGTACATGGATTTAAATCAGGACGCACACCGCTGCAAGTTTCCTGAGGCATAACGTTGAAAAGTTGCCTTATGCTCTGGTGTCTGGCTCCCAACAAAACCCGTGTGTGTATGAAGCTGCCCGTGGCCATCTTGTTTGTGTCGGAATATACGATCAAATGTGTGAAGGGAAGCGGAGGGGGATCAGCATTTACTGAATACCAGCTTTGGGATAGAACTTTGACATCATATTACTTCATTTAACTTGATCCTGCTAGACGGTAATTTCCATGAGGGTAGGAGCCGCGCCTGTCCGATTGACTGCTACTTACTCAACGCCTGACACACAGTCCAGCACACAGTGAGAACTTGACAAGCATTTAACTAACTTAATTCCAACAAATAAGAAAACCGAAGGCTAGGCTTGGTGGCTCTTGCCTGTAATCCTAGAACTTTGGGAGGCCGAGGCCGGAGAATCACTTGAGCCCAGGAATTCAAGACTAGCCTGGGCAACACAGCGAGACCCCATCCCTCCAAAAAAAACTTTAAAAGTCAGCTGGGCTTGGTGGCGCGTGCCTGTGTTCCCAGCTACTTGGGAGGCTGACGCAGGAGGATTGCTTGAGCCTGGGAGGTCGAGGCTGCAGTGAGCCCTGATTTGTGCCACTGTGCTCCAGCCTGGGAGACAGAGCAAGACACGGTCTCAAATTAAAAAAAAAAACGAGACATAAATCTGAGGCTCAGAGAGGCTACGTATATTGTCCAAGGTTAGATGGCTAAATAGCAGGAGTTCTGTTTGCTTGATCGCAGAGGCTGGGTTCTGCCCTCCTCAGCGCTGAGATAAACTGCTTGCCATCAGAGCTGCACAGTTCTTTGACTTCTGTGCTCTTAATTTATGTTGCCTCTTCTCTAGGTTGAAATCTGGAAACCCTTATTAATAGCTTTACACATTGAGGGCAGTATATTTGTATTATTACTCTTTTAAATCCAAAGAACCCAGAGAATGCTTTGGGAAGGAATCATGTCAGGATGGGGAGGTCTTCCAGGACACTTTTAGTGTCCTACAGAATGAAAATGTTTCAGGGCCTGTAACATGTGGCTGTTTTAATGGAGTTAAAAATTGGTCTGTAGAAACAGTATCATTAAACATGATAATATATAACGCCTCCAGCACAGCAATGGCTAATGGAAATGGCATTGAACTGACAAGGGGCTGCTTGCAACTGGGTCATTCATGCAGTGCAAACCTGCAACCTAGGAAGGGTGATGAGCAAATCTGAGAACAGTTGTTCCTCCAGCCCGAACATCCCTAGAGTTGTAAAGTTTACCATCGCTGCCCGCAGACCGGGTCAGGAGCCCATGTCAGAAGACCCTGCTCTGGGATTCTTCTAGCCGTGCAGCACGCTATAGGACCAGGAGCCCATGGGGCTAAAAGGTTATGCCTACTACTTTTTAATCACAGTGATACTTGTTAAGCACAAAAGCCTATTTCCGACCTGTGATTTGGAATCTGGCCAGACAAAACCGCCTGGCAGGATGCCAATTGCAGGCATCTGCACTGCCCAGCAGGCTGTGCTATCAGGGCACGCCCCACGGCTGCTCCCTGTCCCAGAGCAGAGAGCGCCGTCCTCCTGAGGCCCGTGGGCTCCCAGTCAGCAGGGTATCCTACAACAGCGTCTCTTCTGAACAGGAGAGAGCAGCCGTGGCGCCCTCAGCCTTGAGTCCGGCACGGGGAAGGCTTCCTTGAAGCAATGGGCAATGCAGAGTGGGAGGGAACCCTCACGGTCCCCGCACATGTGTTCGTTTTTAACTCTGCAGACTCTAGTTAAGTCTAGCATTGCCTGGTAAGAGAGGCAGCCATTCCCACGGCCTTTTGGAAAATAGGCGGAAAACATGACAGTCAGGTAAGCAGCCCAAGCATAAAGCTCACGCCAGGGGCACAGCCAGGAAAAGTTATTTTTTTAATGAAGTAGGTTATTCTTTTTTCTTTTTTTTTTTGAGACAGAGTCTCACTCTGTCACCAGGCGCCAGGCTGGAGTGCAATGGCGCCATCTCAGCTCACTGCAACCTCCACCTCCCGGGTTCAAGTGATTCTCCCGCCTCAGCCTCCCAAGTAGCTGGGACTGCAGGTGCCCGCCACCACGTCCAGCTAATTTTTGTATTTTTAGAAGAGACGGGGTTTCACCATGTTGGCCAGGATGATCTCGATCTCTTGACCTCATGATCCACCCGCCTCGGCCTCCCAAAGTGCTGGGATTACAGGCGTGAGCCGCCGCCCCCGGCCTCAAATAGTTTATTCTAAAATTTATGTTAAAACAGCAATTTGAATAACTTTACTTCTAAAAGGCCAAATCTGGCTGTAATGTGTTCTAAACTTATCTTACTGTCTTGCCAGTGTCTTACTTAATTGTGACTATCTAGCTAATACTTACCCTCATTGATACATCAGTTCAGTTTCGACAGCCTTACTTGCATTGTACCGTATTAGTCGTTTTGAGTTTCTGTGCGTCTTTCACTCACATACCTGCAGGAATGTGTGTGATGAGCACACGCTCTCAGCCCTATATGTTAGCCAATCTTGTTTCCCCCCATTTAGTATCAAAAGCTTTCGGAGGGCAGGGACCATTTTTGGCTTCATTTTTGTGAACCATCACAACACAGAACAAAGCCCTCCGCAGAGTGGGAACCCCGTAGACATCTGCCTGGGACTGATGGTAATCCTCTGAAATCTGAAATTCTCAGTCCCTGACTTCACGTGACGTGAGTGCTGGAGACCAAAGAACTTCAGGCCTCTTGCTGCAGCTAACAGCAGGGAGGCTAAGCACACGCTAAAAAAATGGTAAATAACAAAAAGGATAGCAAATTGACCCCCAACCAGCTGTGTTGAGATGCAAAACTGCTTATTTTTTAGAAGATCAAAGATATAAACTGGAAGGCCAACAATTCTTGACATGAGTGTCATGATACATGTTCAAGACGTAAGAAGCCGCTCCTGACCACCTGTTAGTAATTTTGAAACCAAAGCCAAATAAGCCGGCGTCTTTCTATACTCTAAGCCGCCAAGCTAAGATTGTATTTTCAAAACTGTCTAGGTACAAAGTTTCTTGTTATAACTGAAGGGGAGAAACTGTAATTTAGGACACGATCTTTCCAATCCCATGATGTTTAAACAGGCCTACTGTGCTGTTAAGGAGACACGCGTTAGAGGGGTGCAGGGAAATGCCTTGGTCTCCTGACTTCTAACAGTAAAAATTTAAAGGCATTCAGACCAGAGAAGCAAAGTCTTCTACGGGAGCAGGGAGACATCTGACCCAAAGGAAGAATATTTCTCTTCTCTTTTTCAGGGATAATTCTCTGATTTTGCTTGTGAAAATCTAGTGAACAGACCTGTTACAGATGGAAAATAAATGGGATTCAGCCTCCAATCCCAGGGTGTCCATATGTGGCCAGGAACATCCCGCCAGAAAATTATGGCTAGAGGTAATGATTAAAATAACACGTTATGTTTGGGTATCCTTCATGTATTTATAAGTGATACATTTTCACATATTTGATTTCAGTCCTCATAACAAGCTGTGAACTAGTGGTTCTCAGACTTGGATTTCACAGACTAGTATAATAACAACAAACTACTGTGACCAGCAGAAGGATACCAACTCCTTATTTTGCCAAGCAAGGACAGAAAAATAAGAATTATCGGCCGGGTGTGGTGGCTCATGCCTGTAATCCCAGCACTATGGGAGGCTGAGGTGAGCGGATCACTTAAGGTAGGAGTTCAACACCATCCTGGCCAACATGGTGAAACCCCGTCTCTACTAAAAATATAAAAATTAGCTGGGTGCGGCCTCGGGCACCTGTAGTCCCAGCTACCTGGGAGGTGGAGGCAGGAGAATTGCTTGAGCCCGGGAGGCGGAGGTTGCGGTGAGCTGAGATCGTCCCACTGCACCCCAGCCTGGGTGACATAGCGAGACTCTGTCTCAAAAAAAAAAAAAGTTATTAAATCACTAACTGCAATTACAGTCTGTTCCATCATCATTTCATAAAAGGGAATTTTAACACTATAAAAGTAGAGAGGGCATCATTTCCGAATAAAAGTCAAGCCTTTAAATGGAACACACTTAACTTAGTGAAACATTTACTCCATTGTTAACTTCTTCATTGTCACAATTTTGGTCACAGTCTGTGGGAAACTTCATCTTGGGCTAGAACTGACAGACCTCCAGATGGATGTTTGAGAACCAGTGAACTTGGCATTGTCAATCCCCATTAGCAGACAGAAAGACAGGCTGCGGGGTTAAATGAGTCTCCCAAGGTGGGGCTTAGCTAGCGAGGGCACAGCCAGGATGCGAGTCCTGATCTTCCAGCTTTAAGTCCCTGCTAGCATAGCCCTCCTCTGGCTTTGAAGAGGCAGAATAACACATATGCGCCCATTACTAAGTTCTCCAGAGCATTCAGTGGCCACTCACCACTCCGGTTGGTAACCAAGTGCAAACGTGCCTCTCTCCTTGTTTCTAGAACAGCCACTAGCCGGCAGTTCTCATAGACAACAGAACCTGCTCCTAGGAAGAGTTTTAGGGTCCTTAGCCAGATCCGTTCCTGTGCTCCGTTAAATGCTCCAACATAGAAAATGCTGAGCACAAAACCTCCGCTACCCCCACAGCATTCAGTAATTATGACTATGATTCCTACTGCAGAATTTGAGTGCAAATATCGTAAATATGAAATACTTGGTTTAGGTCCCTCTGGATGCCTGCACACATGTTAATTCATTCTGAAAAATGAAAGTTTAAGAAGTCAAGCTGTAGTTCGAGTTTGGAGATTCCTGTTTCCCCATCCTCCAATCATTCCAGCGTTCCTCTCCCTTCCCAACCTCTGCCAACCGTTAGGTCAGCCTGAAAAGGGTTTTCAGAGTCGAACTGTAAGTCCAGCCATCCCAGCCAAGACTCAATCTTGTTGGCAACTTTTTCCTTTTGAAGAAGCCTACACGTGGCCCTTAGATTAGGCTGAGAAAGAACCGGGGGAAGGTTACAGACTAATACGACCCAAGGAAAACTTGCCAATACGAGGAGCGTCCCACGGAGAAGTGTGTGCTGTCTTTCTCTCTTGGCGCCCAGCAGCTGAATGGCAACTGTGGTCTCTTTGCCGCCTAAAAGCCCACGTCCCACCTCTGTACCCCGCCCTTCCTGTGCTGCACGACTGAGCAGATATGACGGGATTGGCCCTGATGGGTGGTTTTACTGGCCAGCAGTATTTTAAGCTCCCAGCCAGACAGCTTTTATGAAGGGAGGGATGTCTGGGAAACAATGGGAGCGAGAGAATGCGAGAGCTGTGCTGGACACACAGGAGGAGGGGAGAAGCCGATGGGTGAACGCTTCGGTGGGGCTTCGGCGCCTCCAGATGTCTCTTTTAGCAGCAGCCTGGGCATGTGCACCAGGAGACCTTTGGCTTCCCTCCAGGGGCCATGAGCCTGGGAGCATTTTCCCAAGGCCTTGTCATCAGCTTGGAGGATCTTAGTGACGTAGGGACAGTGAGTAGTCACCTGCGTGCATCCCTCTGCCCTGAGTCACAAGGAAAGAGCGGTTGGTCCTTTTCAAAGGACCGTATTTCATCCTCTGCTGGTGGTTTGCTCGTCTCTCAAAGCTTTCAGCAGTGGAAAATTGTGGATAGTGGGGGAAGGAAGGTTGGGGAGCGTGTGGTTAATAGACACAGCAGCACAGCTAGATGGGAGGATGGGTTCTGGTGGTCTGCAGTGCTGAGCAGGGAAGATGGTTAGCTACAATTTATTTATTTTTTAGAGACAGAGTTTTGCTCTTGTCGCCTGGGGTGGAGTGCAGTGGCGCGACCTCAGCTCACTGCAGCCTCCATCTCCCAGGTTCAAGGGATTCTCCTGCCTCAGCCTCCTGAGCAGCTGGGGTTACAGGCGCCCACCACGCCCAGCTACTTTCTTTTTATATTTATAGTAGAGATGGGGTGTCACCACGTTGGCCAGGCTGGTCTCGAACTCCTGACCTCAGGTGATCAGGCCTTGGCCAAAGTACTGGGATTACAGGCGTGAGCCATTGTACCCTGCCGTTAACTATTTTATTGTATATTCTCAAAAAGCTAGAGGAGAGGATTTCGATTGTTCCCGACACAAATGATAAATGTTTGAGATGCTGCGTATGCTATCCTGACTTGATCCCGACACATCGTGTCCATGTATGTAACTATCACTCTGTGTAACATAAATATGTACAATTATTATATGCAACTAAAAATAAAGGAAAAAAGGTTTCTAAAAAGGTCAAAACAATAAAAAAGAAAAACAGACAAACAAACCTTCAGCAGGGTTGTCTTGCTCTTTGAAAGGAGCCTTAACACGCCAAAGAATTCTGGTGCCATTTGTCAAAGTAATAGCGTTTCTCACCGTGTTTCACTCATAATTACAGACACTTTCGAGCGGTGGAAGTTGAACCATCAACGTCAGCCAGTATTTTTAGACTCTAGTGCCTTCGTCTGTTAAACGGGAATATGACATTTTTGCCCATGAAGAGGCTCTTGGATTAAATTCTAATGTGGCTTGATGGGGAATGATGCTTGGGAAGCCAGCTTGGAGGGCGCGGACACATGCTGTCTGAGGCCCACTCCCCGCCCATGGTCTGGGACTGTCGTTAGTATAAAAAATGGTGATCTTTCACTACATTTTCCAAACCCAAAACGGGGCATTTTATGCTACCATTTTATTTGTGAAAACAACGGAGCAAAAATAGTTGAAACCGAGTTTTATGAAATCTGCAAGGTATGATTACTAAATTGAAGACAACTTTGAAGGTTCTCCTGTCCTTCCTGGCGTCACGGACATGCTGCATTTAATGGGGGCAGTTTGAAGGACGACGGTAGCAGTGTCGTGTGAGTCCCCAGTTCCATTCTAAATAAAGTGGTCACTGGCCCAGAATCTCATTCACTTTAGATGTCTGATTTCTTTTGAACTCCCAAGTTTGAGGGCCCACACTGACCGGACAGCGCTTTCTAGCAAATCCCTCAGTTAAAAACATGGTCAAGGCTGATCCTGGCCATGTCAGTGAGGCCAGAAGTCAGAGGATGAAGGGAAGAGATCCAGTCATCCTTTCTTTGAAAATGTTTAGTCCGTGTTGATCCGTGAAGCTTGCGCTCTCCCCGAGACACTCCTGTGAAGAGAATGGAATCTGCAAAGCTCGGCTTCCAAACGAAGCTGTCCCGGCCCGAGGCTTCCCAGTCCACGTTGGCTCGTGCTGGGTGGCGTCATCGCTCACCGTCACCTGTGGGAGATGGCAGGAGAGGGTGCCCACGCGGCTCTGAGCCAGTTACAGCCTCGCATTTACACAAACCTGGTTTCAGTCCAGCACTTCCTTTGTTTGCTCACTATGTAAACGTGGAGATGCTCCTGTGCTCGCAGTACCCAAGTGATGGGGTTGCCTTCGTTGTCGGTTCTTCTGCTCGCTGCTGGAAAGTTCTCGAAACTATAAACACTCAATCATGTATATCTTGGGAAAAGTTTTGAAAGACATGGGGAAAGAGGCTCATCTTAGCTACCATTGAGAGAAGAGTTGTCTGTTTCTACCGGGAATCACTTTCTCAGCTCTTTCAGAGGGATTTTTCCCAGGTGTTCACATTACATTATTTGATGTAAATAAATAAATGTCTAGAGCAGGAGACATAACCACATTTAAATGTAAATTATAATTTTATGTTCTGTAATCATATAGATTATCGGATTACTGACATTTTGGATAATCTAATGGTAGCATTCTCCTACCAGGGTTCTTTCCTTCCTTTCTCCCCTTCTTTCTCTCCTCTTTTTTATTTTTCTTTCTCTCTTTCTTTCTTTCTTTTTCTTTCTTTCTTTCTTTCTTTCTTTCTTTCTTTCTTTCTTTCTTTCTTTCTTTCTTTTCTTTCTTTCTCTCTCTCTCTCTCTCTCTTTCTTTCTCTCTCTCTTTCTTTCTTTTTTGAGACAAAGTCTTAACTTTGTCACCCAGGCTGGAGTGCAGTGACCCGATATCGGCTCACTGCAATGTCTACTTCTGGGCTCAAGCAATCTTCCCGCCTCAGCTCCCCGAGTAGCTGGGACTCCAGGTGCATGCCACCATGCCCAGATAATTTTTGTATTTTTTGTAGAGATGGAGTTTTGCCATATTGGCCAGGCTGGTCTCAAATTCCTGAGCTCAAGCCATCTGCCCGCCTAAGCCTCCCAAAGTGCTGGGGCTATGGGCATGAGCCTCTGCACCTGCCCAGGGTGCGTTAAGCAATGAGGCAGCCTGTGCAGAAGCCAGTGGGATTTGCCGTTGGAGACCTGGCTTCGGGGGTGACTCTTCTGCTTCCCATGTGTGGACAGTTTGTTCAGCCTCTCTGAGCCTCAGTTTTCTCATACGTGAAACAGATAATAACCACTGCCTTTCTTGCTTTGTGAGAACAGATGATGGCTGCCAATCTAACCTACGCGATGCCTGTTCCCTTGGTTATATTTGCGATGATCTAAGTAGGGCTGTGTCCTGTGCCCCAGGGTCATGGGTTGGTTCGTTTCTAAGTCCGTTTTGACCACGGTTACACACTGCCCCACGTCCACAGGGAAAATGTCGGAACTGGGAAGGACTGGAGGAGATCATGGTCCCAGTCCTTATTTCATAGATGAGGAAACCAAGGCTCGAGCGGAAATGGCACCCTACGGCTGTGGCCTAGCTCTCAGGCCCACGTGCTCTCGCTGGCTCCCGGTGCCTCCAGGTATGGGGTATGGGCTCCATATGCAGAGGGGCTCTTTAGGGAGAACCAGGTGAGCTCTGGCCGAAGGAGAAGGAAAGAAAGATGTGTGGGGCCCGAGAGCACCGTCCTCAGTCAGTCCTCGTGGTCCGGAATTGGGAGATGTAGAATCCCTTCCAGTTACTGGGAAGTGCCAGGGGATGAGTCTCTGAAAAAAACACAGAAGTGGGGCTGTGGGAGACTCGGGTCACATCTCTGATGACTCCAAGCCCAGCTCTGACTTACTGGGCAGTGTTTAGAGATTCATTCAGCAAGCGTTTGCTGAGCTCCCACCCTCTGCGGTACGTGGGACACATTGGTTAGACACAGCTTCCTAGTGGGGAGGTGGGGAACGGGCAGCAAACACAAGGAATGAGTGAATTCCACGGAGCATTCGAAGGCGGTGAGTCCCACCAGGACTGAGGACACACGGCCGGGTGAGGGGGACTGCGGTTGCTGGTGGAGGAGCGGTGGCCAGAGAGCCCTCAGCGAGGTGGGACGTGAGCAGGTGAGAGGGAAGCGTGAGCGAGCGGGGCTGAAGGCCTGGAGGAGCGTGCAAGGACACACGTCATCGGGAAGTGAAATTCTCGCCTGTTGTTCATCTAGGTAGCGTTTGTTCACCTGCGTGTCTTCAGAACCCCAGCACCAGCAGGAAGCAGTCGTTACCCGGTGCCCAGTGTGCAGCGCCATCCTTCCTTCCTGCACGGGCTTCGCTGAGCAGCCACTGTGTGCGTGGCCCGGTGCTGGGGGCACAAGGTGAAGGAAGCTCGGTCCCCGGTGTGGATCAGCACGTGGCCTGTGCAGACAGGCCGCATGGGAGCTGCTGGAAGAGAGGGCTGGGGAGAATCTGGTCCACACCCTCGCGCCGAGCCCTGGGCCTGGCCTGGGCTGGGCGCCTCCAGCAGCGAAGAGGCAAATGCCGGGCTTCGCCACCAACTCGCCTGACCTCGCCTAACTGACTCTCCTGGTCTCCGCCTGTCTTCTCTTGTAAAAACTGGTGAACAGCGTCTGCCTCAAAGAGCTGCAGTGATTAAGTAAGACAGTGTGTGTGAAACGGAGTGCAGTACTTGGCGTGGCAGGCACTTGATGGACAGTGACTGCCATCACCGTTGTGAGGACGCAAGTTTGGAGAGCACCAAGGGGTCCCTTACTTGGCCAGCAGAGGGATCAGCACTTGCTTTCCTGGTCTGTCTGTGCCACCTGCAGAGGCCCAGGAGGCAGGACGTGCCCTCTCTTTTCCTCCTCCTGGCCAGTTGGGTTGGGAGCCAGAAATTCTTCTTCACAACCCTTTGGCTGAGGTTCAAGGGCTCCCGCGCCCTGAGGGGCAAAGGGTGTGTTGGAGGGGATGCGGGACTTTCCCTGGAGAGAGGATTTCCAGCACAGACGGGCTGTCAGGGCAAGGCACGGCTGTCTATTGATGGGAGCAGGTCATGCATGCGGGCAGCCGGTGCCAGTTCTGCAGAGCAGGACCCCTCGGCCCCAAAAGCGTCTCCGGCTGACAGCGTCATCTTCCAATCTGCTGAGGCAGAGGGGCACTTCCTGTCCTTGTGCTGAGCGCACAGAGCAGGCCCGACCAGGCCAGGGGCCACGTCTGGCTCGTCGCATCCCCCGTCCCTTAACTCAAAGCCTTGGGCTCCCTCAGCTGCCCGTCCCCTGGGACTGCAGAACGGGCCCCTGGCCATGGGTAGACCAGGGAGTGTCCTGGCATTCCTGATGTCTGGGAAGGTGCAGAGGGAAAGCCAGAGGAAGCGCCTCTGACCAGGGGCAGGAAAGAGGCCGCCGCAGCCTGAAATCCCCGGGGTGGGAGCCGCTGCGGACGCTCTGAGGGCCTCAGGGGCCCCAGCCAGCAGGACCGACGTCTCCTGGGAGCTCGTCAGGACCGTGCGCTCCCCAGCCCCACTCCTGCTGCACTGGAAACTGCGGGCACGTTGGCCGAGTGCCCCGAGGGACGCCAGAGCATGCCAAAACCTTGGAACCGCGGACCTGGGTAGTGCAGCTACGGGGTCTGTTCGTCTTGGCCCTGACGCCCAGGCTTCTGGGCCACCAGCCTCCCCGACAACACGCATACTTCTTGCCAGCTTGCCGCCAAGGTGGGGCCCTGAAAGCAGCTCCTTGGATCTCTTTGGGGCCACCTAGGAAAAACATCCTTGTAAAGTGCTCACTGCAGTCCCCCGGCTGCCATAGGAGCCTACATACACAATATCACAAATGAGGAAGGGGAAATGTGTACACACCTGCTGTATGCATCCAAACCGAGGCGTCGGCACTGACACCTCACCTCCTGGAGGTGCGGTGAGCTTGTGACGAGCTCGCAGTTGCAGAGAGAAGGGCAATGCCAGGAGGGGCAGACCCCCGACCCCGGGCCCGCGCTGGCTCCTTTAATCAAGGTTCTGCTCTGCAGCGCTGGCCTTTCAGAGCACCTGGGGTCTCTGGGCTTTGGGCTAATTACTTAACATTTAGCACGTTAAAGAACTTTTTGTTCTGAAAAACCCACATAGGTGCAGATATTTTCTGAATAGACTAGTTCACTTTGCACATATCCATAGTTTTGAGAAAACGACAAATGTATGGCATGAATATCTGCACGTCAAAAAAAATACCTAACAATATAGGGGCATGTAGGGTAAAAAGTAAAGCCCTCTCCTTACCCGTCCCATCCTACCATCACTGTGACCAGGCTTAACAGTTTGATAGGTGTCTTTCTTTTTTTTTTGAGATGGAGTTTCCCTCTTGTCTCTCAGGCTAGAGTGAAATAGTGCGATCTCGGCTCACTGCACCCTCCGTCTCCGGGTTCAAGCGATTCTCCTGCCTCAGCCTCCCGAGTAGCTGGGACTACAGGTGCATACCACCATGCCTGGCTAATTTTCATATTTTTAGTCGAGATGGGGTCTCTCCATCTTGGCAAGGCTGACCTCGAACTCCTGATCTCAGGTGATCCACTGCCTCGGCCTCCCAAAACGTTGGGATTACAGGCGTGAGCTGCGGCACTGGCCCAGTGTGTGTCTTTCTAGATGCTTGTTCTATGCACATATGTATGTAGATGTCAATGAGATCAATGCATTGCGTATTATCATCGACTTGCTTTTTTCTCTGAATATATCTTAGTGATCTTCGCAGTGCGTAAAGATGAACCTCATGCTTTTGATGTCCGTAATAGGATTCCATAGTGAGGACATCCTGTCCATTTATTTGGTCGGTTCTCTGTCGAAGGACACTTAGATTGTTTTCTTTTTTCCTGTCACAGTGTTTTTTTAAGTAATAACATCCTTATGAATATATTTTGAGCACGTGTAGGAATATGTCAGAAGAGTGTATTTCTAGAGGTAGAAACGGTTGTTGAAAAGAAGTAACATTTAAAAGTTGATGGGGACTGCTAATTGCTCTCGAACACAGCGCACCATACTACATACGGTGCACACAGCTGCCAAGGAAGCACTTCACTATGGATTCTCACCATCACTGGCTATTGTCCATCTTCACGTTTTTCACAGTGGGGTGGGCAGAAAGTGTCTTGTTATTTTGATTTGCGTTTTTCCGATTACTAGAGAGATGGAGTGATTCCGCATATTGACTAGCTACTGGCCTTTCCTTTTTTCTGAATTGCCTTCTCTTATCCTTTGTCCATTTGGGTAGGGGAGCAGTGGTTTTTTCCTTATTGGTGTATAAGCTCTTTTTGTAGACTATGGTTATTATTCTTCTGCCACAATGTTGTCGAACCTCTTCCAAATCATCACTTGTGTTGCAGGTTTACTTTTGGTGTGTTTTGCTGTACAGAGAATTTATATTTTTATCTAACCAAATCTGTCATTTAAAAATGTCTGGTTTCTTGACTTTGTGCCTGGCTTAGAAAGTCCTCTACGTTTCATTAAAATTCAAGAAACCAGTTAGAAAAAAATTCGCCGGCTCTGCTCCAGTTTCAGTGCAGCATTTAAGCCTGGACGCTTAAAACACTGGATTGAGAGAGCAACCTGAGTATTGCCGATTCTCCTCCTAGTTCTCAGTCCTTTTTCTCCACTGGTAAGAAAGCAGTACAGTCATCCCGAAGCATCTGTGGGGGGCTGGCTCCAGGACCACCTGCAGATACCACACTCCTGTAGTCTGCCCTGAGAAGCCCACGGATATGAAAACCGGGCTCTACTGTAATGCAGGTTTCCAAAATCCCTGCACCTGTTCGGTTTCAGAGGCAGAAGCCACCAATACGGAGGCAATGCAGAAGGCAGATTGCATTGATTGAACAACATCCACGTGTAAGTGGACCCGCACAGTTCAAACCCGCTTTGTTCAAGGGTCAGCTATATATACAGGTACATTTAATTTCACCATCTTGGTGCCTTTGGAGAGATTTTATCATCGCCGTTTGCAAGGGCCTCTTCTGATTGGCAAATCAGAAAGTAGAACCTGGGGATTATCTGTGACATATTGCTTCTCCTATGTGTGTTTGCTCTGCTTTTTATGGTTCTGGATGCCCGATTTGTACTATATTCAGATATCGCTGGTGGGTGAGATAGGTGAGAGAGTGCAAGAATGTTATTATTATTTTTTTTAATTTGAACTTTTTTGGGGGGATGGAGTCTCACTCGTCACCCAGGCTGGAGTGCAGTGGTGCAGTCTTGGCTCACTGCAACCTCCTGGGTTCAGGCCATTCTCGCGCCTCAGCCTCCTGAGTAGCTGGGACTGCAGACGTGCGCCAACACAGCCAGCTAATTTTTGTATTTTTAGTAGAGGCGGGGTTTTGCCATATTGGCTGGCTTGGTCTTGAACTCGTGACCTCAGGTGATCTGCCCGCCTCAGCCTCTCAAAGTGCTGGGATTACAGGCGTGAGCCACTGCACCCAGCCCTGGTTTTTTTCGTTATAGGCATACTTTCTACCGTTTTATGGAGAGAGAACTTTTTTCCTTTTTGCCTTTGCTTTTATTTGGAAAGTGCTCGTCTCTTTTAAGTATTGCTGAGGCTGTCATTATCCTTTCTTGGGCCTATAACTTCTCCCTCGGAAGCAACACCGTAATTGCCACAGCCCGTCTGGGTTGGTCCTTCTCTTTTTTTGAATCCATACTGAGACATTCCAACAATTATTTAAACTATTTAGCAGCCCATGGTAAACTCTCTCTTTGCTTAAGGGAAAAGTGGTTCTTTCTCTACAAGTGTGTCTTTACTGTTTTATTTTATTTTAGAAATTAAACAATAATTTTATTTATTTATTTTAAATGATGACCTAATATTCTCTGTGGTCCTTTTGAGAAAATGGTTTGGACTTCATATTAATATCACAAATAGAACTTGAACTATAAAGAAGTAATTTACAACATAAGGAATACAGTTTACGTATAGAATAGAGGTCACTTTTTTTTTTTAATGAGAAGAAAAAAGAAGAAGAAAGAAAAAGTGGGAGAGAGAACAGAATTCTTGCTCTATTGCCCAGGCTGGAATGCAACCTTAAAAAGGTATGAAAAACCTCTTTTATGTCATCAATTGTACTTAACAGAGACAGGAAGGAATAAGGGAAGAAAATAACAAACAGACAGTCAACTAATATTTCATTTAGGTCTGTAAGATACTATGCAAATGCTAAAGAGTAATTCACTTCCTATTATATAGTCACTTTCAGAATGGGTGTAATATAAATTAACAATGCGATGTCAAAATCTCCCGCTATTATTGTGTGGGAGTCCAAATCTC
>PVKP010025425.1:0-33664 GCA_004027715.1 Plecturocebus donacophilus | reverse complement strand
TTATTGCCCAGTAGGAATCTTTATTGGTTGTTTGAAATCTGATCAGAACCAAGAGGCTTTGAATTAAATGTGCTGGTTGAGCAAGAATGAATAGAGTGTGCCTTTTTAAACAGAAAAACACCCCAAAATTAATTTCTTTGGAGGCTAAATTCTCCCCCACCCTTTTTTTCTTCTTTTCATTCGCTTTCTCTGTTTTTCAGTAAAATGTCAGCAAGGGCAGAGTCAGAAAGCTTTTCCAAAATTATAAGGAAACACTGCTGTTGGTTTTTAACATCATGTGTTTGGGATCTCTGAGGTTAGGTCACGGTGGATGGGTTTTGTGTCTGACTAACCTAGTCCTTGGCACAATATACAGGTTACCTACCTGTGTCCACATGTAGGGTAGAATGCACAGAATTACCATATGTTTATTTCTGTCTGTTCCCAATGCAAATTGTTTTTTCAAGTAGGGGAACAATTTCTGCTGTTAGAACTACCAGTGGACCCATCTTCAGCACACATGTTTAGATTTCATAAGCCTTAAATTTCATATCTGGGAGCTAAAGCATTGATTTTTTTTTTTTTTTTTTTTTTTTTTGAGACAGTTTCATTCTTGCTACCCAGGTTGCAGTACAATGGCATAGTCTCGGCTCACTGCATCCTCTACCTTCCGGGTCCAAGTGATTCTCCTTCCTCACCTCCCAAGTAGCTGGGATTACAGGCACCCATCACCATGCTTGACTAATTTTTTAGCCAAAGATGGGGTTTCACCATATTGGCCAGGATGGTCTTGAACTCCTGACCTCAGGTGATCTGCCTGCCTCAGCCTCCCAAAGTGCTGGGATTACAGGCAGGAGGCACTGTGCCGGCCGATTTTTTAAACTACTGATGAATTTGATCAAAGCCTATAAAAATTTGCCCAGTAAACAAACAATTGCCCCATGAAAGCAGTATAATATGAAATTAGAATACAATCTGTTAAACTTTCATTTTTTCATGAGAATGTTTTCTGGTACCTTGTGTTTGGTTGTAAATCTGTACTCAAATGGATAGTTCTAAAAACAAGTGAATCTAAATGTGGTGCCTCCTTCCCTGATCATCTTGAAGAATAATATGACTGACGGTGATCGAGAAAACTTATAATCACTCCCCACTTGGGCAAGTGAGTCTTAGAACTTGTTAAGTGCTTTCAAAACACCGAGGACAGATTTTCCTCAGGTTGTATTTAAGGCTCTAAAATTTGAATTGATTCTAGTACCTTCCTTACTTGACAATAGATATCTCTCCCCACTCCCCCTTTAATTGGTGATCAGATTAGCCCTGTGGACAAGTGAGGGATAAAGAAAGAAAACTGCAATAGAGAAAATAGAGATACAGACCTCAATTTCCTCATTTGTAAAATAGAGGAAATAATAACTCCTACCTCCCAAGATTGTTTTGAGGATCAAGTCCAAAAATGCACATAAAATAGTTAAAGTGGTGGACAGGATGTTATTGTTGTTTTGTAAGTGTTTGAAAGATTTAAAAACAAAAAGGCAAAGCATGTTTCTCTAGGAGAAAACTTCCAGAAGAGAGTAGGAAAGGAGATTGTTAAATTCCTCTTTAATATCCTTTCTATGCTTCTAGTGTTGACTTTGCATTTTATTTTTATTTTAATCAATTAATTATATATTTTTGAGAGCAAGTCTTGCTCTGCCGCCCAGGCTGGAATGCAGTGGCATGATCTTGGCTCTCTGCAACCTCTGCCTTCCAGGTCCAAGGAATTCTGCTGCCTCAGCCTCCCTAGTAGCTGGGATTACAGGCATGCACCACCACACCTGGCTAATTTTTGTATTTTTAGTAGAGACAGGGTTTCACCATATTGGCCAGGCTGGTCTTGAACGTGTGAACTCAAGTGATCGGCCTGCGTTGGCCTCCCAAACTGCTAGTATTCCAGGTGTGAGCCATTGCGCCCAGCTGACTTTGCACTTTAAAGTATATGTTTCATTTTTAATGTCATTTGATCTTTGCAGCCCTTCAAGTTATATACTCTTCATAGCTGAAGGAACTGAGAAT
The DNA here is from genome assembly GCA_004027715.1 of Plecturocebus donacophilus. Lineage (NCBI taxonomy): Eukaryota > Metazoa > Chordata > Mammalia > Primates > Pitheciidae > Plecturocebus > Plecturocebus donacophilus. Next base: position 31,630 of record PVKP010025425.1, on the reverse strand, counting down.
CAGACAGAGGTGAAGACTGGCTGATGGATGGCATGACCCAGTTATCTTGATACCAATAAAGCATGTCAAGAATATCAGCTGGGTGTGGTGGCACATGCCTGTAATCTTAGCTACTCAGGAGGCTGAGGCAGGAGAATCACTTGAACCTGTGAGGCGGAAGTTGCAGTGAGCCAAGATTGTGCCACTGCACTCCAGCCTGGTGACAGAGTGAGACTCTATCTAAAAAAAAAAAAAAAGAATAGAATAATAAATACCTTCTCTATTCTAGCCAGGCTGAGTCCTACCTCAGGGCCTTTGCAGGTGCCATTCCCTCTGCCTGGTATGCTCTCTCTCTCTTGGACTTTGCATGGCTGAATTCTTCCCAACATTCCAATTTCCGCTCAACTGTTACCTGCCTAGAGAGATCTTCAGTGACTCTACACTTTAAAGTAGAACACATGAGTAACTAGCACACCACCTCTTTTACTCTCTTCATAGCACCTGCCATTAGCTAATTTATTTTGTTTATTGGGTTGCCTATTGTATTAGTCCATTCTCATGCTGCTAATAAAGACATACCCAAGACTGTATAATTTATAGAGGAAAGATGTTTAATTGACTCACAGTTCAGCATGTCTGGGGAAGCCTCAGGACACTTATAATCATACTGGAATGGGAAGCAAACATGTCCTTCTTCACATGGCAGCAGGAGAAAGAGAAGTGCAGGGTCAGTCAGAGAAATGCCAGATAAAACCATCAGATCTTGTGAGAACTCATTCACTGTCATGAGAACAGTATGGAGGTAACTGCCCCCATGATTCGATTCGCTTCCCACTAGGTCTGTCCCACAACATGTGGGATTATGGGAACTACAATTCAAGATGATATTTTGGCAGGGACACAGCCAAACCATAGCATTTATTTTCTGGTCCCTCTGCTCTGGAACATCGCCTCCGTGAGAGGAGAGGCATGCCTATCAAGCTCATCTCTGTGCCTAGAACTATACGGGAGACAGAATAGGTCTTCCATACACATTTATTAAATGATTAAATAAGGAATAATGTTTCAGTTAAAATTGATCACAGGGAATGCTCAAAATATTCACTGGCAGGGCTGGTTGTGAATGCCCAATATAGAGAGTACCAGTGCATGGAGGGAGAGACAGAAGAGGAGGCTCCATCTTTTTGGATTGGTGAGCCCTTGAAGAAGACTCAGGCAAACATATAGAGGCCTTATTCTGTCTCAGGCCCTCTTAAAAGCACTTTGTATATATTCACTCATTTAATCCCACCAACCTGTGAGGTGGAGACAGTTATTTTCCCATTTTACAGATGAGGAAATTGAGGCACAAGAAAGGTGAAGACACTTCTTCAAGGCTATACAGCTCGTTCATGTTACAGCTGGAATTTAAATACAGGCAGGAAGTGTGCTGCTCTCAGCCTGTGTGGTCTCAGCCAACAGAGTTAGGTAGAGAAAGGACACACTAGATGTTAGGTCGCTGAGATTTTCCTGGGTCTTCCTAAGGGCTAGGTGGATTTAGCTGGCAGAGATTGGAACCGGGTGACCTACATTGTCTTTCCTATTGTCCCGTAACATCTAATTCTCTTCCTTGCATTGTTTTCCCCTGGCCAGGCAATGGCTGGTCTCAGCCCTCACTTGGTGGGCTTCTTTCATTTGGTTAAGCAACTGACGGACTCACCTGAGATGCCAGGAGAGCTTCCTAACTCTGGATCTGTCGTTACACCCCAGGTACTATATCAGTGAACAGCAGGCGCACGCCATTCACCGCCAGTGGGGAGAGCGAGATCCTGGACCTGGAAGGAGACATGTACCTGGGAGGGCTGCCAGAGAACCGTGCTGGCCTTATTCTCCCCACCGAGCTGTGGACCGCCATGCTCAACTATGGCTACGTGGGCTGCATCCGCGACCTGTTCATTGACGGGCGTAGCAAGAACATTCGGCAGCTGGCAGAGATGCAGAATGCTGCAGGTGTCAAGTCCTCCTGTTCACGGATGAGCGCCAAGCAGTGTGACAGCTACCCCTGCAAGAACAATGCTGTGTGCAAGGACGGCTGGAACCGTTTCATCTGCGACTGTACTGGCACTGGATACTGGGGAAGAACCTGCGAAAGGGGTGAGTCGGCCTAGAGAGTGGGAAGTGAGGGCCTGAGTGGGGCTGATGTGTTACAGTTGGATCCCTGGACGGCCCGAGCCTTTGCACCTACCTGCACTTTCTTTCTTCCAAGAGTTTTTGGGTTTACTGATTAACCGAATGCACCCTTTCTACTTCTGAATGCTTGGATTCGTTTGGCTAAGATTGGTTTGCAGAAAGGGAAACTTTATAATAAATATTACCACAATTATGACACTTTTTGATTAAATACTTTTTATTTAGACAGGGTAAATAATTCTCTTTTGGGACTCCAGGAAGTCTAGCCAACTGGCTGTTTTGTTCATTTATTTGACTTGTACTTCTTATAGTGCTTTTTACAAGCTAACGCACGGGTTAGGCTTTAGAAATACAATGTTGAACAAGACAGATTCATCTCTGTTTTTGTGGAGCTTGCTGCCTAGTGGAATATTTAGCCATTAAATAACTGATTACAAACATGGTGGGTTTTATAAGAGGCAGAATGATGTATTAGTTAAGAGCATGAACTCGGGGGCCAGACTGAGTGAGAAATCTGGCCCTCATGCAGTGATGTGAATTTCATCGTGGTAGTCAATATCTTTGAGACTTGATTTCCTCATTTGTAAAAGAGATAATCAGGCACCTACCTTACAAGATACTGATGATGATTAAATGAGTTAATAGGTTCCTGAGCATTTAATATTAGTGATTATTATAGTCATAATTATTGTCATCAGCATCATTAAAGAAAAGGTATAGAGAAGCTTGGGAGGACCTTGCAAGGAGACCAACATACTCTACAGGTTCACTGTATAGTGAGCAACCCTGACACAGCTGAGGACCTGAACAGAGTCCAGAATGGATTGGATGCTTTGTTCCTTTCTGAAAAATGTCCATAATGGAATTGGGGAACTTTGGGGGTGGGAGGAAGGGTGTGAGAGAGGCCCGAGGAGATGAGGGCTGACCTGTAGACCAAGCCAGAATGCTGGGAGGATTCCCTTTTCATTCACCACTTCAGTATCTGACATTTGCACCCAATTCACAATTTGGGCAAAGGGCAGAGATAAAGGCAAGAAGAGGGACAACATCAACACAAGGAGATTCCAAGCAAGCTATTTGGAGATTGCAGCTTGGTCTATTTTTTTTATATGCCAAGCACACAGAATCAAGCTGCCTATCCATGGGCTGGCTGCCAGCTTCTATATTCTATGAAAGGATAATTTACATCAAGACCAAGTTTTTGTGAAGGGTATAGCTCTAGGGCTTTGAGAATGACATACCTGTATAGATAGAGTTCTTGCCCTCAAGAAGTTTATCATTTATTTAGTTGAGGAGTTGAGATATCTATATAATAAACTGTAATAAGATAATGCAAGACGGTAGCATGTTAGTGGACGGAGAAGAAGGACATGGAGATTCAGAGAAAGGAAGAATGTTTTGAGGAGAGACCTGCAGGGTCTCATCTCTACAGACCAGTGGTCAGTGGCCAGAAATTGTCCAAGTATCAGAAGACAGGCGATGTGGACAGATCCTGGATGAGGCCTGGAACAAGGGCTGGATGACCAGTGAGAAGGTGTTTTGAAGGCATGGTTTTTTTGAGGCCAACTGTGTTACTAGCTAAGGTATATTTCAAGAGAACTACAAACCCTTCTTACAGTCAGATCAGAGATAGAACATAGACATGAGGACAAAGGAGGAAAAGAGAGCTTTCTTGGAGCTTATGGAATTAAAATTAAAATTCACTGAATTTTCAAGGCAGCAACCACCAGAACAGGAGCTATGATAGGAAAATAGGGTCATAATGGGCTGGTCAGTCCGTCAGGTGCCTGGGCTTTTTCCAAATATCTCTGTAGGGTAACCTACCCTGGTGCTGGTTTGGGAAGATAGAAAGGTCATTTTGTCCCTGAGATGCATGAGACAGTTTTGGTGTTTGCCAAAGTGTTGCAGATCTTCCGTTATCTATGAAGGTGGTATAAAGGCCATCTCACTTCTTCTTCTTGGGTTTCTTCTTAACTCAAAGGCCTTGTGGTTGTTGGATTCAGGACACAGTGACTGTAGCCAGCTATACAAGGTGTCTCTGAGCTCATCCATTTCAAGAGTGAATCAATGGGAGCTGGTCCAAAACTTGCCAAGAACAGTGAAAGTCACTGCACCGTTTACGTTGTCACTTCTGACTAATCATTAAAAGGCAGCTGATTGGGGATATATGAGGGACAATTATTCTTGGTGCAGTGCGGCCAAGAGTCATCCATTCTGGCCAAATGAGAAGAAGCTTAGCAAATTTAAGACATTTGATCTATACATCGCTCAAATCCCAGACAGTTCAACTGATTGTTTTGTTCCCCTACTAATTGTTCTTTGCCCCTGGATTGTTCCTGACACCGTGTTCAGGATGAATCAGTGGAGTGTAAAAATTATAGGACTCTTCCCTGCTAGCAAAGAAAAAGTTGAGATTCCCAATGACATGGTTTTTCTTTACTGAAATTGATTCCTTAGTGGAGATTCTTTTGTGTACCTTTTGTTCATATTTTCTACAGGAAATTGACATATATTGAAGCCCTAGTGTGTTCCAGGCACCATGTTAGAGGTTGGAAATGCAACAAACCAACCAACCAAAACACAAACACCAGCTCGACACAGCCTTTACTTTTGAACAAGGGGTGTGTAGTCTTCCCAGAGAAAAAAAAGGAAATGTGAGAAATGTTCAATGTGGTTGATGTTATGTCAGATGTCTATACAGAAACGGCAGGACAAACGGGCAAGAATGGCCACTTCTATATGGAACGAGTGATGGTGCAGAGAGGAATATCCAAAGTTTCTTGGATTTGGCAACCCCTATTTCTAACTCTAGGCGTCCGCTCTAGGCATTTCTGAAGAAGAGTGAAGAAAATGTGTTTGGCATCGTCTCTATATAGGAATGGGATCCTTTTTGGATTAAGGAGTCCAGCTCCATTCACCATAACAACATCAACACAGTCACACAGTTTGCTCTTCTCTCTCTAATTTTTATTATCTAGAAGCATTCTAGAATCAATCCTAAACCTAGAATGGATCATTTGTACTAAATGTGTTAAGCCTAAGACAATTCTTAAGGCTGTGTGTCCCAGTAGCTCAAACTGTGTTCTCTACTGGAACTTCCTTGGGGGTGAGTCCCTTGGCATCACCGGCCCCACACATGAATGGGAGTGTTAGAAAGAAGCACTTGTGTATATACAATGAAGAAAGCATAGATGGAATGCTGACAACTGGAGTTTTCATGGCCCAGGTCAGACACTAGACACTAGATCAAAATAGCCCAATGACCCAAGCAAAGTGAGCAACAGTTAAGTCTGAGAGACAATTCTTAGATCAAAGTCAGCAGCCAAAGATAAGAGAATCAGATAATGACTGGGAAGTAGAAAGTATTTGTGTATATGAGACTAAGATTAATTTGCATAGGTATCAGTATCTTTCTCTTATGGTAAAATTGGGTAACTCCTGCTTCTATCCTCATAAGAGTACTTCTGCCTGTGAAGATGAGCTACTCTAAATCTTGAAATCTAAAATTGGCTTGATATTGTATTTAGATTTTTTTCAGCATAATCTGCTGGTATTCTAAGACATAGCTGTCTCTACCCGTCCCAACCATTCAGCTCTAGTTATTTTGGTTGGCTATTCGTAGTAATGTGAGAGACATCCCCATAACCTAAAAAGCAAAGGCCTGTTTTAGCTATTTAATTCTAATCAGATAGGTTGAAATTCTTTAATATACTGCAAGACTACCTGCCATCCTGTGAAGTCCTGTTGGACAGAGGAAACAGTCTAGCTGGTCTTTATCCTGTTCTGGAGTTAGTCCTTCATAAGGAACTATACTCAGTTGACCTGGGACAACATCTTATCCTTGCTAGGATAGCCAAATTGTTTAGTTCAGTTGGTGAGCGTCAAGTTCCAGTAAGGCAAAGCCAAGGATTTGATTTATTTGTGGATCACAGAGCTTAAATTTTAGGCTATTGCTGATTCTATTCTCTTCCCTGAATGGCTTTTTGTAAACATATGCTGGTATTTATTTGGCCAGAAAGTAAATAAAGCTCAGCGCAAGTTCATCCCAATGTCAAGAAAAATAACCTACAGTACAACATTTATCTGACATATGCAGCAGCTGAACATGAAGAATGCAAATATTTTGACTTCTCGCCAGTGACTCTTGTTCCAGTGGGAAAGGCATGTAGGCAGCAGCTGCTGCGCCTCCCCACTCAGAGCCTCCCCTTTTTAGGTAACCTGCTATGTGATCCTGGGTAGCAGCAGCAGCAGATTCTGCCTAGGAAGGGTGAGACACCACTCTTCAATGAGGCTGGACTGTGTCATTGGAATGCTACAGTATGCCACATGGAAATCATGACATAAGAAAATAGTAGGGTTGGCAGAGGCCAAGTATGGTGGCTCACACCTGTAATCTCAGCACTTTGGGAAGCCAAGGTGGACAGGTCACCTGAGGTCAGGAGTTTGAGACCAGCCTGGCCAATATAGCAAAATCCCATCTCTACTAAAAATACAAAAATTAGTCAGGCTTGGAGGCTCATGCCTGTATTCCCAGCTACTCAGTAGGCTGAGGCATGAGAATCACTTGAACATGGGAAGTGGAGGTTGCAAAGAGCCAAGATCATGCAATCCAGCCTGGGTGACACAGTGACTCTGTCTCAAAAAAAAAAAGAAAAAAAGGAAAATAGTGAAAATAGTCAGGTTGGCAGATACATTAGTGTTACCTGTACCTCATTCCTGTTACATGTACCTCACTTCTGTTTTGCTAAGTGAGGAATTGGAAGCCCTGAGAAGTTAAGTCAACATCACTTTGACTTGGAATAGCTATAGAATGATTAGAATCCCTGATTCCTGATTTCTCATACATCAGACTTTCCATTACATTGAGCAGACTTTCCTTCATAGATTCTGTTATATACATGTACTAGATGGTTATTAAATGTTGGAGGGCTCCAGAGTTTCTATTTTAGGTTTCTTCTTAGCCTGCATAATTCCTTGGGGCTCTTATTCTTTGCCGTGATATTAAAGGCCATTTATATTACTGACTTCCAAATCGAGATCTCTAGCTTGGAACTCTCCCTGAAATCCCAGATTCTTGTATCCCTAGTTGTCTACTTAACATCTCCATTTGGTTATCTGATAGATGGCTTAATCATATCATTGAAAAGCAGAAATACTAAGGTCTTTCTTCCTGCTTTAATGGGTCTCAATGCTATTGAGGAGGGGATCTGCCTTATGGCTGTGCCCCTACCCCCTATAGGTTTCTAGATCCTTTATTTAAATGTGTGACCTTGAGACGGTCACTTGGATCCTCTGACCTCTCTTTTCTGCAAGGATAAAATGAGGCAGTTCAGTTTCATGCTCTCTAAGGGCCTTTTCAATTCTAAAACTCTGATTCTCAAATGTCATCAGCTTGGTAATGTCTTCCCTTATCCTGAGGAGAGACAGAAAGGTGAATGAAGGACAGGACAGGAATGTGAGTCCTTGTTCCTTGCAATCTGCAGAACTGTCTGGATTAGGACTCGGTTTTAGTTATATCAGCACTGCAATGAAATTTTCATCTCCTTGATTCATTCATCTAAGAAAATGAATACCTTGGTGTCCTGAGTATACTTTAGGCCCATCATACCTGAATTTTAATTGATAGATTAATGAATAGAACCTTAGATTTACAAAGAATATTAAAAGGCTGTTTCCTCTTTGGCCCATTGTTTACTCTTTTTGATAGATAATGACATATATCTGAGAAAGGGGCCTCCCAAGAAATGTACAATTCATTGACATAAATCAAAGTCTCCATTTTGTTTGCTTTTCTGTTGTTGCTTAAACCATACAAATGTATCCCTGGTAACAACCAGGCAGAGCTCAGATTCAGCCTCTTCTTTTTTTTTTTTTTTAACTTCCAGTTCTATAAGTTTCCCTTTCCACAAGCACAGGATTTTATGATTCCAAGAGGCTGTTCCATAGTACATGAACCATAGCTGAGAGTTATTGCACCAGGTGAGAGTCTGAGCTACCTCTGATCACAGCTGGTCCTGTTTTCTAAAAAAGAATATCAAGGTTGTAGATTCTAGTTATTCTAGAGTCTCAAAGCTTTTGAGATCTGAGAAGGACAGGCTGGGGACTTTGAAGATCTGGAAGACAGTGTGGCAATTCCTCAAGGATCTAGAACTAGAAATACCATTTGACCCAGCAATCCCATTACTGGATATATACCCAAAGAATTATAAATCGTTCTGTTATAAAGACATATGCACACGTATGTTTATTGCAGCACTGTTCACAATGGCAAAAACTTGGAAACAATCCAAATGCCCATCAATGATAGACTGGATAAAGAAAATGTGGCACATACATACCATGGAATACTATGCAGCCAGAAAAAAGGATGAGTTCATGTCCTTTGCAGAGACATGGATAAAGCTGGAAACCATCATTCTCTGCAAACTGATACAAAAACAGAAAACCAAATACTGCATGTTCTCACTTATAAGTGGGTGTTGAACAATGAGAATACATGGACACATGGAAGGGAACATCACATACTGGGGCCTGTTGTGGGGTGGGAGGCTCGGGAAGGGATAGCAGGGAGTGGGGGTCTAGGGGGTCTAGGGGAGGATAGCATTAGGAGACATACCTAATGTAGATGACTGGGTGATGGATGCAACAAACCACCTTGGCACGCGTATACCACCTATATGACAAACTGGCACATTCTGCACATGTACCCCAGAACTTAAAGTATATTAAAAAAAAGAGTCAAAAGAATAATAATTGACACCTATACCTGCATTCAGCCTGAGAATGTGAGGGTCAGCACTTTGGTGCAGTGTGTGACAGCTGCTTATGAATCACGGTACACCTGCTTCTGGCTGCAGTGCTATTGAATGCAGGGACTTGATGGCCATTTACATTGCCACCCTATATCTTTATGACTGCGTGTGCTAAAAGCAGCTTAACTGCCAGCAGACATCTGCCCATAATAATGCCGTAAGTTGAAATGCTGCTAAATTATGAGAAACAAGTGCTTTGAAACACAACACAAGGGGATTGTTGCGGGCTTTTCTAGCATCTCTGGCTTCATGTTTCTTTTCACAGAGAGATGAATCCTTCTTCACTACAGTTTGGAATAAGAGGAAAGGAAAGTTAAAAGACCCACTAGTTATTGAAAAAAAAATGTGCCTTCTTTATGTTTGGTTCTTAATATATACTGAGTCATTTAACCCTCACAGCTACTCTGCAGGCTGCATATTATGATCCTCATTTTCTACATGAAGAAATTAAGGGCCACCCAATTCGTTCTGAATACGTACTGAGTGCTACATGCCACGGACTATGTTGAGCACTTGGGATACAGAGGCCTTGATTGTGGTTCTCATCAATGTGCTGTTATATTGTGGTATCCAAGAAATTGAGACAGTGCAGGGAGAAATATCATGGACGGCATCACAGATCGGTGACACTAGAGCTGAGGCTTGGTGGAGAAGCAAAGATCTTCCAGGCAGACTAGGCTGGGAAAAAAATATTCCAGGCAGAAGGAAGAGATGTACAAAGGTGACTTCAATAAACAGTAGGTTTTCCATGTGCGTGGCATGTAGGGCTTGGAGAGTGAGGAAGAGGGATTTCAGGGGAAGTTTTCAAAGATGTGGCTGTAGGGGTGATAAGGCCAGCCACGAAACACTTTGCTCTACCAACAAGTTTAGGTGTTATCTTATAGGAGGCATACCATGTTTAACAATGGGATAACCAGGTCAGATCACTGTGGCAGATGGTAGATTGAATATAGAAGACAGAAGACCAACAGGTCAGTATATGATAGTCCAGTTTGCATTGGTATTAATTCAGGAATGAGAGATAAGAGTTCTTGCTGAAGAAGGGAGAGTGGAGGTTGAGTTTTGGAACATTATCTGATAAATATAAAAGAGGCAATATCAATAGGCCTTAGTTAATCATCAATTATACACAGCTAAGGAACAGCTGGAATCAGATTAGAACAAGGGTTTGGCCATGGAAGCCTTTTGCTTCTTCCATTCTTCTTCTTATTCTAAGCTATCTTGAATCAGTGGGAGATTCTCAGGAGGAGTGGGGAAGACTGCGGTGACCATTAAGCAGACATATAACTGAGAGACAAACCCACCCCTACACCGGTTCTACTTGGAACATATGTATTTACCTTCTCTCTGTGCCTGTGTTTCAGTATTTACCGCTGAGTATATTGGCGGTGGATGTTTAACTGGTTTATTGGGAGGCTCCATTATAGAGTCAAAGTGCATAATGTGCTCACGTAGATAAAGCCAATATTCCCCTTTCAGAATCTGGAATTTAGCAATGCAAGTATTGAAAAAAACGACCTGGCTGGTGTTTTCATTCCAGTTTTTTTCTCGTGTGGTGGAAATGACCCAGATCTTATTTCTGTGTTTAAGGCATGTGATACAGGTGAGAGTTTAAAGTTGAGAAGGTTGAGCCATAAGAAAACGTACTAAAGCATGCTTTTCTTCATACTTTAGATGGTGGATTTGGAATTAAAATGTGACTCTTTTGTAATCCTAGGTTTTAAACAATTGCATTAAGAAGATCTGTTGTGACTATGGTCATCTCAACCAAGAGCTTTGGCATATATTTGGTAGAAACAATGAGCTGTAGTTTGTCTCTCTTTGTCTTGTAAAACTGGTTATATTTGAAATTAAGCTAAAATATTTTTTTCCTTGGAGATAAATCATATTTTGAACTTCTCCATATTCTAATCTCTCATTTGGGATTTATAGTGAAGATACCCGATACTGAGACTTATGTACTTGTCTGTGCATAGAGCACATGTGTATGGTTTCCCTCTGGCTTCTGAGAAGTTTTTCTGTTTTATCATGGGTTCTGTTTTGATGATGATTGTTGAGAGGAAGAACTGATGATTGTTGAGTGGAAGAACAGCAAATATATAGTAATCATGAATAGAAGTCCCAAACTCAAAACCTGAAACTTGACTGACCCAGAGAAAGCCAGGCAGAGTATAAAGGGTTGTACAATTATTTATCTTGCCAGTAGAGCAGATGCTCAGATACTATCCAGCAAAACCACCCACCCCCAATTTTAGATGAAGAAACTGAGGCCTCCAGGTAGGAAATGAGTGACCAATAGAATAGAGTAGAATGTTCCTAGTCCCTCATTTTGCTTCCTGTTTATTGGATTTTTCAAAGAAATATACATGAGCAGCATCTGTGCATATTTGTGAAGATATACTTTTATATCTTACGATCTTCTAAGCAGTAGTCATGCCATTATAGCAAAGGCATTTGGTAAATCTCCAGCAATTTGTTCTAATTGATAAATCTTATTTGAAACGTTGGCAACTGATTTAGGGAGAAGAAATATGGAGGGAAGAGACATACATACATTTCTCTTTCTCTTTCACCACTCATCCCATCTTACTCCAACATGTAAACCCACCCCAACAGAGAGGATATTGGAGGGACAAGTGCATCTGAAACTTGAGGCTGGATCCCTTGCTATGAGTGGCTCTTGAAAGACCTCCTTCTGTGGGCTATTGGACAGCTATTTTTCTGCAAAGTAGATGCAGTCTTCCTTGGAGAAGATCATTTCCTGCTTCTTAGTATGTTTAACCTTTACAGCAAGATGCTCTCATCAAAATGACAAACTCCAAGAGAGCCTTCTAAGAGGCCAGTAAATCAGAAGCCTTACGAAATCTGTGGGATTAGCATGCTCCCCCTCTTTGTTTCTGCAGGGTAAGAAAGCCCTGTGCATTTCAGATTTCAATCTTCTCTGCAGGCCCCTTGTCTGAAACCTCCTGCAGTAGCTCACTGGTACTTGAATATTATTTTCGTTCAGTCGCCTGGGGCCACATACTGACACCAACTAAGGCCGGCACATTGTTTATCTCCATCAGCAATGTTGTAAAGAAAAGATAACTGCTCTGATGTTTATTTAGTTGAATTCTCCCCATCCTGGAGAATATCCTTTCTGGGTCTGAAGATAGTGGCTGACTTCTCATGTTATCATTTCCATAGTAGCATGCAATAGCTCAGCAGGCTGTCATCTCCAACCAGTTAGTTGCCTCTGATCTTCTCATCCCATGGCTCAGTCTGTAATGAAACTTTTATGAGAAACCTAGTGTCTTCAGCTGCTATAAGATGAAGCCTTGTTCTGTGGAAATCCACAAAATCAAGGCTATATTGAGAGTAGAGGTAGAAAGAGAAAAAAATTGATGAATAACAGTTCTGTTATCTATATAGATGATAAAGTACTTACTGGGGAGTGACTCTTTTGTCAGAGTTTACACATTCATATTTTCAAGTTGGAAGGGACCTCTGAGGTTTTTGAGTCTAACTGAATAGCTGATGCATATATACCCCTGGACAAAATTCCTAAATTGCTATGTAGACTCCATAGGAATATGTACTCTCATCTCCATATGATGTACTAAATGCTTAGCAGTGGTTAGCTTATTTAATCTTTGCAATAACCACATATGATACATGCTGTTTTCATTCTTAATTTATATCTGAGGAATTGGGGTCAAGGACAGGTTAAGTAACTTGCCCAAGGTCACCCAAGAATATGTTGAGGTAGTGATCTCTGGGTCTTCCCTCCTGATTCCTCTCTTCTGTAATCGATATACTTTGCTAATCTCAGTAACAAGAATGTTCACCTCTTCATGAAGCAGCCATTGGATTTTTGTATGTTACTAAGTAGTCTAAAAATCTTCCTTTCACTGTAACTGAAGTCTCTTTGTTTAAACACTCTTTTATTATTATGATAAAATACATATAACATAACATTTACCATTTTAGCCTTTTTAATTTTTGAGACAAGTCCTGGCTATCTTGCCCAGGCTGGAGTGCAGTGATGCAATCTTGCAATCTCAGCTCACTGTAACCCCTACTTACCAGAGTCAAGCCATCCTTCCAACCTCAGTCTCCTAAGTAGCTGGGACCACAGGCAGTTTTGTATTTTTTGTGGAGATGGATTTTCACCATGTTGCCCAGGCTGGTCTCGAACTTGTGAGCTCAAACGTCTGGTCACCTTGGCCTCCCGTGGTGCTGGCATTATAGGCGTGAGCCATCGCACCTGGCCTCATTTTAGCCGTTTTTAAGTGTATAATACGGTGGCATAAAGCACATTCACATTGCTGTGCGACTGTAGCCATCATCCATCTCCAGAATCTATTCGTCTAATATCTTTCTTTTGGCCTTTGTTCAAGCTTTGGGAGCCACACAGAAGTTATTCATTAAAAAAAAAAAAAAAAAAAACCTTCCCTAGTTGCTTACCATGCCGTGGATCCTAGGGAAATCCAGAACAGATCAAGCTGAAACCCTCCTCTACAACAGAACTTCAGTTATTCAAAGACAACTACCATTTTTTCCCTGAAATGTTGTCAGTCATTCTGAGAATAAACATTACTCGTTTCATTAACTGATTCTCACCTATTGTTGTTTTAAGTTCCTTGCTGAGTTAATCCAGCAGTCACTGAGAGAAGTGGGGGAAGGTGGGAAAGGGTTCTGTGTTCTCTGAATGGAAGGATGGCTTCCAGTACTTCACAGGGGTCTTTGTGAAGCAGGCCATGCCCTTCCAAGGAGAAAGCATGTATTATTAATGCACTAATTCACATACGTTTTGACATATATGGACTATGGGTTTGTGTGGCTAAAAGGATTCACTGGTATATTTATGGTGGGGGTGGGGTGAGGGCTTTGTTAGTTTCTTATCCTGTAAAAATGCTTTGGGCCTACATCAGGTAGCATCACATTTACTACCTCTTCATATTCCTCAAAATAGTCCCAGATTGAGTGTGTTAAGTTGCATATATCAAAAGCAAAGCTAAATGTATTTTTGACCATATGAACATCTCAGGGTACCACTAGACAAGGAAATCATGGTTTTTACAAGTATCAGCTGACACAGAATTACTGAATGCTATAGCTGGCCAGGGCCTTAAAAAATCACCTATTCTAGTGTTTATAATTTGCAAAGAAATAATGAGGTTCAGAGTGATTATGTAACTTGCCCAAAGTCACAGGAATAAGTAGCCACGGTGGGATTTATCACTCAGTATTTTGAATCTCAGACCAGAGTTCTCTAACCTAAAGCAATTTCAGAGGTGCTCTTGCTTTGTGCCTTGGGACTGGTCCTTTCCTAGCTGAGAGTAAGATAATCCTGCCATGCAGGTCAGAATCTTTCTTCACAAGCTCAATGGGTCCTTGTGTTTTTTATACATGTAATCATCTCTTTATTTATTGCAAATAAGCCTGGCAATTAATTCAGTTAGCAACTTATGGCCTGGAAAATCTCATTACCCAAACCTTACATTATCAGTACATCTGTTTAAAAAGAGATGCTTAAATAAGTGGTCTAAATATGCAGATTCTTGATCATCTTCAAGAAGGAAACAACTAAAAGGCAACCTGGGAGAGAGTAGATGATTGGACTGAGGCCATGAAAGCCACTGACATTCACACATAAGGAAGAATAAAAAGGGAATTCACATTTATTGAGTCCCTGCATGTGCCACGTGTAATTTGGTCCTTAAGTAAAATGCACCAGGTTTGGAGTCAAACAAGACTCGATTTAGTTTGAATGCAATGGCTCACACCTGTAATCCCAGTGCTTTGGGAGACCAAGGCAGGCAGATCATGAGGTCAGGAGTTCAAGACCAGCCTGGCCAATATGATGAAACCCCATAGCTACTAAAAATACAGAAAAAGATTGGCCGGGCATGGTGGCAGGCACTTGTAATCCCAGCTACTCAGGGGATTGAGGCAGGAGAATTGCTTGAACCTAGGAGGCAGAGGTTGCAGTGAGCCAAGACTCACTGCATTCCAGCCTGGCCAACAGAATGAGAATCAGTCTCAAAAAAAAAAAGGATTTGAATCCCAGTTCCATCGCTCACTATTATGTGGTCTTGGATATGTTTTTAACCCCTTTTTAGCCTCAGCTTTTGGATCCATAAAAAAGCCTTTTTGGGGTTGTTATGAGGCTTAAATAATGTAATTGTGTAAAAATCTTGGCACAATGCCTATAATTTTGTAAGTGGGCCATGCATGGAGGAGTCTTCTTCTTCTTCTCTCTAATTTTTATAGCAAATCTTATAAAGTTTGTGGTATTATTCAGATTTTTAGATACTTAAACCAAGGATCAGAAAGATAAAATAAATTTCCATACTCACAATGTTAGCAAATACTAAATGTAGGCATTTTTAACCCAGTCTATCAGGTTTTCTATTATTCTCTGCCATTCGTTAAAACAGGAGGCCTTAGAGGTGGGATTAGGTATGTGGGAGAAAGACAGAGCTGTAAGAAATGAGATGGCTTTTTTGGTTTCTCTTGCAAACTTGTCAATTCTCTGTTTTAGGACTTTTCAAGAGGCAAGCATGAGAAATACATAGGGATGGAAGCTATCCTTTTGGACTAAATTCAGGATGAGAAAAGTAATCAGGACCTTCCACATGTTTTCATTCATATTTTTGTTCCTAGGTGGAGGAGAAGAACTGTAAAGTTTCATGGGGCTGGTCCAAAAGAGCCTGAAATGAGGACAGCTCAAAACCTGGGAAGACAAATTTTGCCTTGTCACAATGTATCCAGGGCTATGACATACCCTAACTCATACCTGCATCTTTACCCACATGTACAAACACACACACACACGTGCGCACACACATGCACATGAATGCTCGGACACAAATTCTTCAGCCATAAACCTGGACCTCTCTAATTTTTGCTTTGCCTGTATCTCCTTCACTAGACAGGGAGCCATCGACTGTGTATCCCCAGTGCCAAGGAAAAGGAGCTCAATCTGTGTTTGTGGAGGAACAAATAAACGAGTGAATAAAAAGCAAAATGAATGGGACTATTTCTAAAGTTAACTTTAGTTAGAATTCTGGTTTATTACCTGACAAATTTGAAGAAACTTAGTACTTGCTAGACATCTGAACTCCCTACCCTCAGCCCCAACAACAAGTTAGGATTTTCTGGTGGTCAGAATGGGAGATGTGCCTAGAGAAGAATAATGAGAAGCTCCCCTAGCCTGGGACGTAGCCTCTTGGTCCTGTAGCAACTATTCCTGTAATTCAATATTAGCTATAGAATGGCAAGGTTCAGTGTTGCTTAAAGTAGACAGATGAGCAGGCATGGAATGAATGAATCTAGAATAGAGGGAGAAGCAGGCTTATGCATCGGAGGCAGACATTTCTCCCATCTAAGACAATGGGGTGACTTTGCAGCTCTCCTTAGTGAAAGCATTTAGTGGGTGATACCCTTTTGTTCCCACTCATTCCCTTTTTATTCACCATTTCCCCTGTCCTGCTTACCTTCCCCTGTTTTGTCTTCTTTATCCCCTTTCTTCTTCATTATTTTTTCTTTGATAAGCGTCACACAGTCCTTTCTTCATTTCTATTTATCTTTTAGGCTTGATGCAGCAATAATATCTATTGTTTTAAGGACTCTTCCCTCCCAGAGGGATGAAATTGACCCTTATTTATCCAGAATGACTTGACTCAGGGCTGTCATAAAATGCAGGCTGCACAAAACTGCAAGGTGGCTGGTGCCTAAGAGCTACCTAGGTAAGTGGCATCTGGTTGAAGGGGAGGACAGGCCCCTAAGGCCTCTATGAGCACATTGTCTAACCTGGAAGCCATCTCCTTTTGAACTGCAATAAATGAGAAAGGCTGTGGGTAAGACAAAACAATGACTATAAAACCAGGTGGCTAACATGACTGAGGGATGCAGAAGAGTGTACTGTAACATCAGTCCCTACTTGGGGAAGTGACTTGGCTGTGGCACAGAGAAGCCCCTCTCTGTTTAATATTGGGTTTGCCCCTTGAGCTTTCTGTAAATGGAGATTGATGGTGGTGGCATGATGGTCAAGGAATGTGTCCTCAGAATGAGGCTGATAACGATTATTTCTTTGTAAATTTTCTTCTTCCCCTTTCTTCCTCTGTCCCTTCAAACTTCTCACGTTCTCACCTTTCTTTCACCTTCCTTTCCTTGCCCGTGATCCTTTCAAAACACTTTTAGTTTTTTTCTTATGTGGAGAACATATTTGACTCATTCAATTTCTTTTCACTACAGAGTAGCATTTCTGGGGGCTCTGATGGGACACTTGATATAATGAATCTTGACTTTGGTAGGACTGTCATTCTGTCTTCATAAAACGCTACTCAATAAACCAATCTCTGGATATAGCTCTGTTAGGAGTGTTTGTCACTGTTGAAAGAAGCCTCATAAAAATTGTCATCTGTGGGTTATTGCTAACATTATAGGTTATGAATCTCCATTTAAAGAGACATTGATTTTTATAATTCTAAAATAAATATATATTTACTGTAGAAAATTTGGCACATGGAAATTTATTAATTCAACTTTTTATTTGGCTGACATTAACTGAGTACCTGAATACAAAAACCTATGGTGGTTCTACAAAACCCATTTCATGGTAGACAAAAATAAATATAATTGAGCATAATCATACCAAGAAGAAACGGTTATTATGAACATATTGGTATCCTTTCTTCTACTGTTTAAGGAGTGTGTGTGTGTGTGTGTGTGTGCTTGAATATATACTATTCATGAATATATATATTCTATATATATTCTTAGAAGTATATATATATGTTAATGTAATTTAATAAGTAATTATTCTATTTTTTCCAGTTCCTGTTTTTTCAAAAAATTATCTCATAGTTGCATAATTATACCATAATTTCAATTCGGTGTTATATGATTTTTGTTTCAAATCATAAAATCTTTAAAAACATGATTTTTAATGACTTCAAAGTAGTTATATTTGCAGCTATTGCCTCAGTAATGTTGTGAACAAGCCACCCCACAACTTCGTGGCTTATAACAAGCAGTATTTAAATTCTTTACTTACAGATTTGTGGATAGGTTGAGGTGGCTCTGTTCCAAGCTGTGGAGTGGCTGGAAATAGCTGCAAGTTTGAGGTTAGATTCAGATCAGCTCCTCATTACCACATGCTTTTTGGACTAGAGGTTACTCAGGGGATATTCTCCTTCTGGCAAATGAAAGGAGTGCAAGAAGGAACATGGAAGCACTCAGTAGCTCCTTAGACCTAAGTCTGCACCTCATACATTGTCACTACTGTCCACATTCTCTATATCAAGACAAGTCCTGTGGCCAAGCCCAATGTAGGGTGTTTTAATACACTACACCGACTCTAGTGGAAGAGACTGCAAAGTCACAAGCAAAGAGTGTGAGTAGATAATTCAAACACAGAGGAGATGTGAAGAATTGTGAGCAATGAAGCAGTCTACTGTAGTAGACTACTTGCTTTTCTTGTTATCACCAATGACCATAGGTTGATCAAAGAAGACTAGTTTTTCTATCCTTTCTGTTAACCTCTAATGTGTCCTAATGCTAATACATACCATGAGACCTTTTTCCAAACACATAGGCCTCAGAAGACATCAGAGCCTTCTCCACTGCCTATTTTCTGTTTTGTGGTTCTAATATATCTATTGACTTCAACTGATCATATCTCTAGGAATTTGATTTCTTGCTTCACAGAAGTCTTTTAGACCAGTTAAGAAAGTAGTTCTGATTTTAGTGCAGAGAATGCTTATGACCATTATTTTAGATGGGCTTAAAGGAATGGAGCCTGGGACCTAAAAGGACCAGTTCCAGAAAATCATCAGCTTCAAAATCTAGGCAAGAGAGAAAGATTCGGTGGTTTCTGAGGGTGGTTCTACAAAATATAATGGAGGGAGGTCAGAAAAGGTTAGTGGGATAATACTTGGATTCTCTAGGAGCAGTAAGAAATGAATTCAGTTTTTTGTTTTTTGGAAAATTTAGAATCACTGAAATTTGCTCATAGTCTGGGATCATTTTTCTCTTTGAGGTTTTCTCAGGGCTTTGAATAATATGTACTGCATAGAGTTTTGGTATTCAGGCTTCATTTTCTTTGGTTCCAATCTTTGTAATACTTAAGGTCCTGGTTCTCTGCTGATAGACCTCTTAATTTAGTTTCTTTTGTATCTGTACTCAGGTTTTAGTTTGTATTTATTTTTTGAAATAATAATCTAGTTACCAGATTAGACAACATGCTCTTGGAAAGCTTGGACCATGCCTGCTTCACTATTTTCTGTGTCGTGCCTGGAATATAGAATGTGCTCAACACATTGTTGTTGATGGTGTTAGGTTCAGGGCACAAGTATCCTATATCCTTGGTCTTTACATCCAAAACTTGACAAATCCTTTTCTCACCCATATATTCTCCCTCTCACGCAAATCTTCTTACTCTTGACTTATATTTCATGTTTAACAACCAAAAATTTCCTCTAGGATACCTAGTTTATATAGGCATTTCAAAGATAATTTTGTAAGGAAGGGATATGACCGTCCAAGCAAAGTTTACTAATGTCAAGGAATCAGTTAGTGCTAGAAAAGCCAACTTGGGGTGGTCAGAGATAACAAGGAGACTAATTAAATTGATTAGATTTAATAACTTGTATTCTCTCCCGAAGAGAAAGTATTGCTGGCCAGGATTTTGTCAGGAGCTTATTGCTCTAAGTTAGCTACATTGCATGAGGACTCAGCAAGTAAGTGTGCAGGAAAGGAGAAATTTATTTGGGAAGATTTTGTTATGGAAGGGATATTATGTAAGGCTAATATAGAATATTAGCAGAAAACCATCTATTACCACTGTGGTTTACTACCATTCAGCATGTATTTATTGAGAACCTATTATGTGACAGGCACTATAAGAAGAGAGGATACAAAGACTAGCCTTCAAGGAGTTCAAGGTCACCCTAAGAATAACCAGTGGCTGCCTCCAGGAAGATGGATTGAACATGAAGTCTACTGAACAAAGATCCTGCTCTTACTGTTGCATGAATGACCTTGTTTAAGATGCAAGATTGACTGTAGGTAGCAGAGGAGGGGGAAAGAGAACAGGCCTAAATCTCAGTCAGAACAGAACTTCAATTTCTCCAATCTCAAATGCAGTGAGTATAGTAAGACATTTCTTTAAAGAAGCAAAGAAACTTCTGCTACAGTTAGATCGGAGTTTTAGTGTGAAAAACATATAGGTTTAAAAGAGCTAAACACATGTATCTGCATCTGAAAGACACACACACACACACACACACACACACCCTTTTCATCTTCCTAATCTCTATATTTCCCATCACTTGAGTGATAAAATAATGAATTTCAGATGCAAGATCAAAAGAAAGTCATTTTGTCCAAAGGGATATTATTTCAAAGACATACATAGATGAACACTCCTGTATATAATGCTATTCTTCACAATGTCATTTTAAATAACACTTACTCAAATATTAGTTAGGGATGACTAATGTCAGATACCATGATAGTCCTTGAGAGGTACAATGGTGGGCAAAAATTGACCCATTTTTGCCTAATGGAGTTTATAATCTAGTGGCAGGAGAAAGACATGGTAAACCAAGTAATCAACACCTAAACATGCAGTTTCAGACTTTCAAACTTGAGAAGTATGAAGAGCCAGCACTAGTTGAGGGGTGATCAGGGAAAAAGTTCCTGAGGGAATGACACTTGACATTTGAGGAATAAGAAGGTGTTACCAGACAAAGATGGATGCGGTCTTCCAGCAGAAGGAAGCCCAATAGGTAAAAAGAAATATGGCAAGTTAGAGTTCAAGGAACAGAGGGTAGGTCAGGTTGGAGCACAGAGGGTGGAAGTGAGGAGGCGAGGAAAGGGAAGACCCGGCTTGGTCATGCCATTACCTACTGGAAGAGAATAATACTGATTTAGGATTTAACCTAAAAATAATGGTAAACCCTTGAACAGCTATAAGCAGGAGAATAACATGACCAGATTTGTTTTTTAAAGATCATCTTGGCTATAAGATGGAGAGTGGATTGGAGAAGGATAAGAATAGATGTTAAAATACTAGTTCTCTAGGAAAGAGTTGACGGTGGACTAAATTTGGACTAGGGCATTGACTAGGGATGTGAAGGGAAGTAGGTGAATTTGAGATATTTATAGCAGATTCTATATTTGTAGCACTTGAGATGTCAAAGAAAAACAAATCAGGACTTAGTAGGAAGAGACTTTTATTCAAAAGAATTCTTGCAAGAGAAAGAAAAGGACAATTGCAAAAAGGAGATGCTATAACAATAAGGTTTGCGGACATCTCAAAATCAAACAGAAAAAAAATGTTTTTCTTTCATAGGGTCAAGGGAGAAGGCCAGCAGAGATAAGCAGAATCTTTGGGATGGAGGAAGCTGGATAAGCCAGGGGAAATAAGCCCTGAAGTCTGATAGGACAGAGGGTCTCACTTTAGTCAGCTGATTCCTAGGAGAAACTGGTAAGCGGTACATGTTCCGTTTTTATGTGTGTGCTCAGACTTGGGGACAAGCAGCATTCAGGAACCTGTAGAAATGACTGAAGTTGGGTCAAGGCAAAACAGAAGGAAGAGCAATTGTGAACACTAGGTTAGAGAATGTGATTCACCATGACCTAAAAGATGACTTTACAGGGGTCGAGCAGGAGAGGTAGAATCTTCTCAGCGGATCAGTCAATTCTTGCCCTCCTCTCTCTAGGGGACAGTCGATATCTTTAATTCATGTTAGGGGTTTATTTTAGGGGTTTAAAAGTTTTCTCACACCCTTGAGTTCATTTACCCTCACAAATTCAGAGGTCTTTTGGAATTGAAAGAGATAAATTAGAATTCAGTTTTCTAGTCTCTTTATTTTACATAAAACATAGTCTACAAAGGGAAATTTATCTAACACATCCCCATTAGATGGAAAGCTGTGACCAGTGCCCAGGACTTCCCACATTCAGTCTGGGAATGATTTCTCTTTTCTATGGCCATTTCCTATCTGATAATTCTCATGACACTTCAATGTAGCATTGTAGACTCCTCCCATGGAGCAAACTAAGGTGCTTTCCACCCACCCTATCCCCTATACAACTACACACAAAGTTATTTACTACACGCACACACGTATATCCATATATCTTATTCTGAAAGCTGCCAGATATCAATTTGAAATTTAATCGCTTCCTTGAGTTTTCTGTTCCTCATCACCTGCTCCACCTTTTGCTTAGCGTAGCCATCCTGGAGTTCAAGATATAGTTAAAAGGCAGGATGGTGTGGTGGATAGACTGTAGGTTTTTGGGGCAGGCAGAATTGGATGGAAAGCCTAAGTCTGCCATTCACTAGCTATGTCATCTAAGTAAAATTATTTAAGTTCTCTGAGCCTTATTTTTTTTCACTCATAGGGTTGGATACTTACAATTGTCTCACTTGATTCTTGCAACTATTAGAAGGGGGTATACTATTAGCCACCATTTTATTGGGTATGTACTATGTGCCAGGCATTGCACAACATGCTTAATTGACGTTGCCTCATTCAATCCTTATGGCATAACCCGGTGAGGTGGATAATATTAACCCTACTTTAAAATGCTTAAGAGTTCCCAACTCTAATAGTAATGATGACTATTACACAATCATTTATTTACACTTTTATTCATTCACTTATTATTATGAAGTGCCTACTCTGTTCTCCAGCATTCTTCTGGGCACTGGGGATACAGAAAACAACAACAACAACAACAACCGACAAAGCTTCTTGCCCCCGTGCAGCTAACAATCTAGTGAGGAGAAATAGAAAAGAAGCAGAATACAGTAAAATATAGGTAGCTTATTAGATAAGTTCAGGACAAAAATAAAATAGAGAAAGGGGGTGGAGAAGAGCCAGGATATTGCTGTGTGTTGTGTAGGCAGAGGTCATGGATGTGACCATTGATTAAAATATATTTTATCATTTCAGAAAAGACTTCCTGGTAGATTACATGGACTGTTAAGCTAAGTTTGCTTCTTGGGAAAATGTAGCACTTGCTAGATCCTCTCATTCTTCCTTTTCCCCTTCCTCCTTCCCTTCATTTCTTAATGTGTCACCCATTTGTGATACTGGCTGTGTTCGTTGCTCGGAATAAAGATGAATGTTTCTTTTATCTGCTTATCTACCTACCCTTCTTCCTACTTAATACCCTATTTGTTCCACAAAAGATTAAGACACATACAAACAAATAGGAATGGTCCAGCCTTTTAATTCCTTTGCTCAGGCTGTGCAGATCTGCAGGGGGTGATTTGGGATCTGAGAGCTGAACAGTCCTGTGGGTACCCAGAGATCGAAGCACAGTTCCCAAGTGCACTATAGGAAATCCTGATAGAATTGGCACCAAAGCACCTTAGCCTGCTCCCCTGGGATGAGCACTAAGAATCTGCTCATCCCATTAAGGGGCCTCCCAGCAGGGTGGCTCCAGTCTGTGATCTTTGTAGAGCAAAGTGATGGGTGCCCTCATTGCTGATGTAGAAGGCGCTTGATCCATGAGCTGCAGCTGTGCACAGAGAGCTCTGCTGCCCAAAACCCTCTCACCCCAGTCCTCAGATTGAGGAGGGATAGAATTTATCAGGAAACAGCAAAAAAAGGGGTAGAAATGGGAACATTTTCAAATGAATTTCAGAATTCCAGTCCTAGCTTTACATGACAGCTGTGGGTTTAATCACTGAAACTCTCTTTCTATTCAAGAGCAGCATGTGTCTCCTGAGGAGGGGGGCCATTATCAAGCAGTGAAGTCCTTGGAAGCTGCTTAGAGGCTGGTAGGCAGTCTGCAGGGGAAGGGGAGGATGGCTTCGCTTTTGGCAGTGACCTAGGTATAGAAGGCACTGCTTACCTGCTATCGTCTCACCCGATCTCCAGCAGCCCATGAGGATTGCTCTGCTATGTCTGTCACTGAGTGGGGTGGGAGGTATCTTGTACAAGGGAAGCTAGTGGGGCCAAGAAAAGCCATGCCTCAGCATTGGGCTAAAGAAGCTAATGAGCTTCTTGATTTTTAAGGATTGGGGATTCAGGAGGGAATTTTCCTTTCCATCTGTTACCACCTCCACAACAGTAACAGCAACTGCAGCTACAACACACTCCACCAACTACAAGAACTAATGCTTATGGAGCACTTCCTAACTCCCAAAACATTCACACCTTCATTCATTCATGATTTATTGAGCATTGACTAGGTGCCGTACATTGTGCTAAGCACTGGGAATAGAGCAGGAGCTAACGCAGGTGCCATCCTTCCCCTTAAGGAGCTGGCAGTTTAGTGGAAAAGACTAAATGGACATCTGATTAACTCAAACCTGGTCCCCAAAGATGTCAGCTCACATGTTCGAGGCATGAACCTCATCCTTGGTCCCTGGCTCCCAGCCTAGATGAGGGATGTCAGCTGGTGTGAAAGCTTTACCGTCCCCTTCCATTTACCGCTCAGACCCCACACTCAGGGCAGTGGTATCTGTACATGGCCCCTGTCTGTGTGTCACTGCTCATCACTTCAGAGGAACCAGAAGAACCTGCCAGAAAGCTTTATGTCTTCAGCCACAAGAACTTCATCCATGCTATTTGTTGCACTGGCCTATTTTAGGGAAAACTCTGTGTGAAGAGGAAAGCTGAAAAGACACAGGGCAAAAAGCAATACTCCCCACCCTGTTCTTTCTTCTCCCTTATGGTTTTCTTCTTCTTTGTCTTTCATTTTATCTATTTTATGATGTTACTTTTCATTTTAACACTGTGTGAGGGGTGGGTTGGGGATGGGTGCTTTAAAACCAGAGCCACAAGCAAACTGTAATCAGATCAGGGGGATAAGAAGGCAGATGGAAGAATGATTTTTGAGTAAAGCCCAGGCCCAGTGGAATCTGCCTTGACCATGTGGTGCTCACATGGGCCCACAGAAAAAAAGAACATTGCAGTCATAAAGTGAAAGCTCTGTGGACTGTGAACGCAGATGAGAATTAGATGTGCCTGCTTCGCTGTCTCTATCCCTCTCCCAGAGCCTGCCTGTGAACGCCAACCTCCCCTCTCTTCCCCAGATCCCATTCTCTGTCATCAGTTCTCCAACACACCTTCTCACCTCTTCCATTCAAGTCTGGATTAACACAGTAGATGCTGCTCTTTTTCATGATTTTTCCTCTACCATGACCAAGAATAGTCGTTTAGACCGATACTTTCTGCTTACATATCAAGAAGTTCTAAGCGAGGCAGCCCAGAGATAGATAGTAACAAAGCCCAACAATGCCACTAGGGAATATAGTCCATATTTTACTCCACCACGTGTAGCATGTTGGCTGCGATCCTCAGGTTTCTTACCTTATGGTTACAATATGGTTCCTGCACATCCAGGCATCATAACCTCATTCCAGGCTGGAGGAAGAAGAAAGCATAAAGAACTCTGGTTGCCCTCCACAGAGGCTTCGATAGGCCTTCACAGAAAACTCTTTATATCTTTTTTTTTTTTTTAAACGGAGTTTTGTTGATGATGCCCAGGCTGGAGTGCAATAGCATGATCTTGGCACACCGCAACCTCCACCTCCTGGGTTCAAGCGATTCTCCTGGCTCAGCCTCCCAAGTAGTTGAGATTATAGGTACCTATCACCACACCTGGGTATTTTTTATATTTTTTAGTAGAGATGGGGTTTCACCATGTTGGCCAGGCTGCTCTCAAACTCCTGACCTCAGGTGATCTGCCTGCCTCGGCCTCCTAAAGTGCTGGAATTACGGGCATGAGCCACTGCGTCCATCCAACTCCTTATATCCCCTTGAGCCCATGTTTCTATCCCAAAACCAATCATTGGAGGAGGGGATACAATTACCAGGCCTGGCATGAACCAATCATGCTTCATCTTCCGATCTTCGGTGGGTATGGTGGGGACCTACTTTCTCTCAGAACAAGGGTTTTCTAACCCTACCTTAACAAACCAGGCTTCTGTGGTCAGAGCAGAAGGGGAAGCCATGTAGTTGATAAGTAATGTGCAATGGGTGCCACTTGCCTTTGAGGTCCTCTTTTTGTGTGGGTTGGGTGCCCTTGCATCTCTTAAGTAGGGGGTGGATGTAAGAGTGGTATCTCTTTATGCTAATGTTAATATTCATGATGTTCAAAAGAAGTCCACATGCAGTTTCTGACATTCTGTTTCATTTTTAAACTCTCAAAGCCCTAGTCTCTGAATTAGAATTCTAGTTTTAGAAGTTTTCCTGGGCTTGCTTTTCTAATAGAAACCATTTGGTTTTATGGCCTTGTTTGAAGGTGCCATTGCTCATGGGTTAAACTGACTCCATTTGCCTGAGTGAATATCACCTGATGTCTTGAGGCTACAGACCCAGAGAATCCTTTATTCTCTTCTTGTAACAGGTAATAATAAAGCACTTGTTCCGTTGTCTCCTTTTTTCCTGCTACAGCACTTTTCGACCTACTGTCTTCCCATCCTCTTTCAACTCGTAGTAAATTTCTTCTAAAAGATAACCAAATTCACCATTGAGGCTAATGTCCCCACTTTCAACATATAGTAGAGCTCTTTCATTTGCAAAGAATTTTTTTTTTACATATTAGCCATTAACCCTGCACTATTGCTCTCCACATCTGTGTCCTCTACATGAAACTCTTGTAAAAAATGTCTATTGACCCCTAGTGTTCTTCTCATGGATAATGGGGACCAAAGAATAACCCAACTTCTCTTTGTATGTTGGCTTTCAGGAAACCTAGAGTTGAAATGCACAACTCAACCTTGTAAAATCTTATGCCCTAATTATCAGTGATAATTTTCTTCTTTGAGACTATATCTTATATCTGAATTTATATATTTTTTTCTGGTTGTGACTTTTTTATTTTGGTTAGCTCTGATATTTTAATTTTATACATTTTCAATAAACATACAAAATCCTTTGTTAAATAAAACTATGTATTTAAAAGGAAGTAGCTCTGTAGGCTACTCAGCAGTGGGCTTTGCTGTTCTTATTTTATATATTAGGATATTGGGGAAACTGAAAGTCAGAGGTGGCCAAGATGTTTTCCTATTGGCTACCCACTCTGGCTGATTGGCAAATTTTTCACCCTAGCGTGTTATGTAGAGAAACATTGAGAATCTGCATCCCTCACTGTGATAAAGACTGTAGTTATCAATTAGTAGTGACTTTTGTAGGTTTCATGGAAAGAGGAGAAGGATGTGATATCTTCCAAGGACACAATTTTTCCCCAAGAAATCCAGAAATCCTCATTTTATATCCATGCTAAAGGGTCTTAGAGTGGCATTCCTCTTCCTCCCTCTCTCTCCCTCTTTCCCTTTCTACTATAACAAGACATGGGAAGATATGATGGAAAGAAAGAATAGAGCGAATCCTTCAGCTCAATAAAGGCATCAACACTTCATTTAATTTGGAAGCCAAAGAAGCTAAGTGTGAAAACCTGAGCAGCATTGCAAGGGAGTGTTAGAAATATGTAACTTACAAATCATTATAGCTTCTCAAAATCTCAGCTTCTAAATTTTTACTCTTTCTTTTCTTTTTTTGTTTTGAATCACTATTGAGGTATGACTAACATACAAAAAGCGGAACCTATGTAATGCATACAACTTGATGAGTTCGAGAAAAGTACGTACTCATGAAAAGTATGTATTCATGAAAGCATCACTACATATTCATCACCTCTCATGTTTTTATTATTATTTTTGCAATAAGAACATAACATAAGAATTACTCTCTTAGCAGGTTTCTGAGTATACAGTACAGTATTGTTAATTAAAGGTCGCTGTCATGTACAGTGGATCTCTAGGACTTACTTGTCTTGTATAACCAAAACTTGGTACCTTTGGACTCAGATTATTTTCTGAGAAATAGGTTAGATGCTAATTTGCCTGCTTTGCCTATAGAAGCTATCAGTAACATAGGGGAAGATAATCTTCCCGCAGCCTTTCTCCCGTCTAGGGTTCAAATTATAAAATTTTCTTGAAATGGACTAGACATTGTAAAGCCCTGGAATGTTGGTGGCTTTGAAACTCTTATTTTGAGCTCTATGGAGACCTAGGTTGCCCCTGGAGGTGGTGCAGCCTCATTTCAACAAATCAAGTTGTCATCAGGGCTAATTGTTTCCTCACATGCCTCTCCCTGAGAATTACCTTTCTTAGCTGGCTTCCCACGGGAACTGAAGGCATCTGGCGACTGTCTACTTCCAACTTTTCCTCTAGAATATTGCAAGAATGTCTGAAAGCACAACATTTTTGGACAGGCCAAGATGCCATGGGAGAAAACACACACACAAGCCTACGTGCTTTCTCCAAAACTTGGCTCTGAAGACAGTCATATGGCAGTCACACCACAATCCAATAAATTGTTTTATCTCAGGTTTTGGAAGTTTCACTGTTTGCTCCCCATAGCTTGCATTAAGCCCTAAATAATAATAATGAAGAAATTATATTAAGAACTATTTCAGAAGCTAGAGAATGTAATGATTATAAATAAGAAAGGGGATAAGCCATATCACCTGCTGCATGTATCTTGTATAAATAGCTTGTTTTGTTTAAGCATTAGTTAAGCAACATTAAATTTAAAGACTGTTTCTGTTAGCCAAAGGTATGTAGTGTGTGATATAGAATGATTCTTGGAATTTTGATCAGATTTTTCTTTCTGGGATGGGAGAAAATCTGGCCAGAGGATGTCTTGTAGGTCGATCACAAATTCCTAATGTTCATCAAGAGTGGAATTATGACTGTATAATGAAAGCCTATTTTTAACTATGTAATACTATTCTTATTTCATTATGTAGGTAATGAAAGTTTATATGCAAATGCAAGTTTAAGCTTCTCTTTATAATAATTTATCACAGGAACTGCCTGCAAATAGACTCTAACAATAAGAATGTTCTTCTTCTAGCTATAAATCCTTAGTTTTCTACTTCTTGCAAATAAACAGCTTAGTTCAATAAACTCAAGACACCATCATTAAACAATTCAGTAATTAAGGTCTAATACTCCTTTTATTACTAATAATAATTACTTCTTTATTTGAATTGAGCTTTACTTAGTTGATTGCCTCCATTATTGTCTGAGAGAGGAGAACTCTTACATTGTTTGCTTTATGCAGGCAAGTGTGGTTTTAAGAAGAGCTTGAGTCAAAAATAAAAGCAAAAAAGATTTGACTAGAAATCCCAGCTTCCTCACTAGCCAGCTTCGTCACCTATCACAAATGATTATACCCTCTCAAAGCCTCAGTTTTTATTTTTTTGAAAAGTATGTTAGATGCTAATGTATCTACTCTGTTCATTGTAGTTACTGCTGACATGGCGCAAGATGATCTTTATGCCTTATCTGGTGTTCGAATTGTAGAATGCTTCATGAATTGGATTAATTAGTGTAAAGTCTTTCAATATTGGTATTTGTTCAATCAATATCCTGTAATACCACCAATCTCTTACTCCTTGCTATCCACATATCTTCCTGGGTGATCTCCTCCACTTGCATGGAATCAACTTTTGTCTGTCTGGATGACTCCAAATTCTATTCCTTTTGCCCAGAATTTCCCAAGAGTGTTAGGCACACATAGCTATGGTTTACCTGTCATTTCTAACTGGACATTTCACAATCAACTCAAAATCTACATGCCCAAAAGAGAACTCTTGTCAGATATTAAGGTATCAAAACTAGATATCTGGGAACCATCCTTAGCTGAATATAGTTTCTTAAGACCAAGGCACAAAATATGTGTGTAGAGGAGTCAGGAGACAATGGAGAGAAGAAAAGCAAGAACAAGGTTGTAAAGGACCTCGTATGCCAAGCAGGAAATGCTTGTTTTTATTCTGAAGGCAATGGAGGGATCCTTCATGGAAAACCTTCTTAGCAAGGGTGTAACATGGTCAGCTTTAAGTGTTATTAAGATTCTCTAGGATCATCTAGGGGATGCAGTGAAGAGAATTCTACTGAATTCAGGCAAAGCAAAGAGAAAGCTATTGCAGTAAACCCAGCATTCAAAGAGACCACTCTATTGTGGACAATAAAATCCTGGTTGTTTTAGGTCTAAACCTCAGCTTTGGAAGGGCTTTTTATATAATCTATTAAATTTTCCTTTATAGAAGTTTTTAAGCTTGTCCAAAGTGACTCAGCTGGCAGATGGCAAATACCAGGCTGATATCCTGCAGGTTTTTTGTTTGGTTTTTTTGAGATGGAGGAGTCTCACTCTGCCGCCCAGGCTAGAGTGCAGTGACACAATCTTGGTTTACTGAAATATCTGCCTTCCAAGTTCAAGGAATTCTCCTGCCTGTCTCCTGAGTAGCTGGGATTACAGGAGTGCACTAGCACACCTGGCTAACTTTTGTATTCTCAGTGGAGATGGGGTTTCACCAGGTTGACCAGGCTGGCCTCGAACTCTTAACTTAAGTTGGTCTACCCGCCTTGACCTCCCGAAGTGCTGGGATTACAGGTGTGAGCCACTGTGCCCGGCCTGATAATCCTACAGCTTTGAGATACAATTTTGTGTGTTTGCCTTGGAGAAAAAGAGGATTTCAGGTGCCCATGCGTCATACATTTTTATGTGGCAGCTTCTGTGAAAGGGAGCAAACATTGAAGGGATTCATTTGCCAACATTATTCCCATTTTGTAGATGTGGGGTTTTAGGCTTGAGGAGGTTGTGACATTTTTAAAGTCATGTTTTTAATTAGGGATGAAGCTGTTATTTAATGACAGCATCTGTCAATATCAATGTCCACATCGTTTTTTATGATACTGCACTAAGGCAAGTCTCTCCTCTAGGATAGTTTCTACTTCATTCACTGCTATAACTGCACAGAGACCTGCAGTTTGAATGAAGAAACACACAGAGATAACTGAAGTGTCAACTAGGAAAGGCCAACTGGGGCGTGTAGGAGGACCACAGGGTACCTTACCAAGATGACCTCTTCACGGTTTCAATCTGGACAGCGACCTTGCAGAGTCAGGATCCTGATCAGCAGTTTTGAACAATATGTCAAGAGTGGCTTTACCTCCCAGGCATCGGCCCAACATTAGTCAAGCTACGAGACACTGATGTAGAAAACCATAATGTCAGTTTACTAATGTACAACAAGAAATAAAATCTCAGGAGACCTGAGCTCTCCTGTCAGCATGACTTGCACTTGTATTTTTCCTTTTTTGCAGAGAAGCTAAATTATAATCAGAAAGTTGCTTTCGTGAGCTTGGAATCAGAAAATAGGAGTTTAAGTCATCTATTCAACATGCGGCTTTCCTCAGCTGTGATAGATTTTTCCTGCTGTCCAGTCTTCATGCAGAGCCTCGTCAATAGCACCGAATGCTAAGTCTGCCGGCCAAGGTGCTGTCTCCTGCAGAGAGAGAAAGCCCATCAAAGTGGACTTCACTGACTCCCCCTTCACTCACCCCCCCATCTTCTATTGCAACCAAATCCCTTTCTGATCGACAGATTGTTTCTTTAGATACATTAATGCACTCCATATTACCACAGAGAATTTGTTAGGCTGGGAATCATTTTATTTCTTTGATCTACTTTGCCTTTCTCTGCATTGAGTCTTTGCGTACTAATTCACAGCTATCTTTTCACAAGATAGTCTATTTCCAGTATATCTACATTTTCTTTTCTTTTTCTTCCTTCCTTCCTTTCTTTCTTTTTCTTTCTTTCCTTTTCTTTCTCTTTCTTTCCTTCTTTCTCTTTCTATCTTTCCTT